>PJEM01019937.1:0-14664 GCA_004023845.1 Helogale parvula
TAAACCTAGGCTGATAGGCAGTTTGTGCTTTCAAATTTTCATGTGCATATAACTCATGTGGTGTTTCAGGTCCCATAGAAGAAATGGTGATTCTGCAGGTTTGGAATGGGGTCTGGCAATTGGCATCTTTCACTGCTTCCTTGTTAGTGCTGATCCTGCCCCCCTGAGACCCAAGTTTAGGGGCACTACACTAGAGATTACAGGCTCAGAACAGCTGAGACCCCCATACCCCCCATCTGATGTGAACACAAACAACCCCTGCTGAGTTCCCAGGGAAGAGCTTACCACTGAGGTTTCACTGTTGTGAGTTTACCATTGGTTCCCAGCTAAGACCACCATCACCTTCCTGCAGGACCACATGCTTTCCTTTCAGTTTGAAGTTTACTGAAAGAAGGCTCTTGAATGCACTCATGTCTGAACCCGTCTCCATTTGGAAAACAACATGGAGAAATCCATTACTGCCATATGGATTGAGCACTAATTTCCTGTTTCCAGGGAAGTTATGGTGCCCCCTGCAGGGAACTTCATATAATGACATGATTTAATCCCGATATTACCCTGTGAGTTGACCGCTAGGTGTCGCACAACAACCATAAAATGTAGGGACTGGGCCTGACCCATGTGCCATCTTCTGTTTACCTATGGATTGAAAAAGAACATTTGCACCCACAGCAATGAACTATGGATGAACTGAAACATACTGAAAGGAAGGGAGATTCTAAGTTCAGGGACTTTACATTGTTGTGTTTGCCTCTTTTAACAGGATAGAAACATGTTTTGAGTTTAAAAGTAAATGCCGGTTTTCTGTACTTGGTACACTCTCATCAGCAATGTATGATCACTTTAATTCCTCCTCACTCGAATTACTACTTTTGTTTTTTTCTCAAGTGTAATCATTTGAGAAAACAGGAATTGGTATCACCCTGTCGTTTCCCTGCTTTCTAAGAGGAGTATGTATGGAACATGTCATCTGTAGGTAATATTATGTATGATATAAAAATATTATATATTATACTATGTATCATAAAGAATATATACTATATATATATCACACATCTATATACCTATTTCAACAAATATAGCTATAGCTATCATCTTTCTATCTATATATATACAAAATTCAAGCTCAAATGAAATGGACATCCTTCCCCTTGGGACAATGCATGTGAGCCCAGAGAATCTTATAATAAGTGGAATAAGCCACCCAAAGTGACAAGTACTATATTATTTCTATTATATCTGGAATCTAATAACATCACACTCCTACAGCAGTGTAGATTGTGATTGCCAGGAGCTGACTGAAGCCATAGTGAGAGAGCGGGTCAGCTGGTACACAATTTCAGGTACGCATGAATCTCTGGAGATCTAATGCACAGGCGGCAGATACACATAGTTCTATGTGTATTATACCTACATTTTCTAGGAGAGTGTATCTTTGATGTTCTCAACAAAAATCAAAACTCCTGGGGCGCCTGGATGGTTCAGTTGGTTATGCGTACAGTTGTAGCTCAAGTCATGAACTCACAGTTTGTGGGTGTGATCCGTGCGTTGAGTTCTGTGCTGACAGCTCAGAGCATGGAGCTTGCTTTGGATTCTGAGTCTGCCTGTCTCTGTGATCCTCCCCTGCCCACACTCTGTCTCTCTCTAAAATAAATAAAACATTAAAAATTTTTAAAACAATCAAAACTCCTAATTATATGAGGTGATGGGCATGTTAATTAGATTGTTATAATCATGCCATACTGTATACATATATAATATGTTGTTACTTGAGCAACTACTGAATCTGCGGGAATGGAAAACAACATTCTGGGTGAAGGCTTGTGATAAATAGGATTGAATAGGAAAAGTAGAAATGAAGGCTCTAAAATATATAGTCAGTCTTCTGCTTCCATTTATCAGCTTCTGGGTGTTTGGAATTGTGAGCATCAGCCCTGGAAGATGAGGAAAACTATGGCTCAGAATCTTAGAATCTTACCTCCTGTAATCTGTCCTAGGAAAGGAGATCCCAGAACGAGTCCAGACCTGGACACGGTCTCAGAAGGGAGTGGATCTGGTTTGGGCCAGGGAGGGAGCTGGCGGCAGGCTCCGTTGTCCCTGCCTTTGGGTCCTTCCTGCTGTGTCAGTCCTAAGCCTGCCCAGAGAAATGAACACTTAGAGTTCATATTATATTAATCTCTGTAGGCCCTTTTCTTTCTATTTCATAAATAAAATAAAAAGCAACTTACATAAACAGAGTTTTCTGGGACAGTTATGTTAGAAAACTTGTATTCTTAATGAGAATGTAAAATAAATGCTGCTACTGCTGCTACAAAAAACTATTTAAAAAAACCCACAAAGAACAACTCTTTGGATCATGGGTCACCCACCAGAAGTGACACCAGACCTCACACCACAACACAGAAAGAAACTGGCCCAACTGCAGCCAAGTCCCCTGTATGCCACCTCTTCCTCTTAATCTCTCTATAATCCTGAACTCAACAATGTACCCATTTGCTATATCCTGAAAATGCCTACGTGATAGGAATCATGACCTTCATCTGTTTTTTTTTTTTGAATGATGAGATTTCATGCAAACAATCCGTTTCTATCTGTTTACAAATCAACGCATGGTCAGTGTTCTCAAAATAGTAGAAGAGCTTGAAATGGGTCCTAGATGGGTACCACAAAGGAGAGTCCTTCTATGAAATGAGAAGAAGACACTGGATGACTCACTCCTCTTTCTCTGAGATGGAAGCAGATTCAGATTCTGGGGACATCGTAACCCCCGTCTACATAGGACATCCACAAATATGCCAAGGAGGCTTTGTTGCTACTGAGAGTGTCCCTAGTGAGACCGACCCCATGGCCCCTTGGGATTCAGTTGCTAGAAATCTTAGGCTGACTCTAGGCCATCAGTCCTGCCCTGGTGGAGGAGTGCCCATGATGCAGGTGTGATGTGCCCTGTCCCTGAACAGGACATTCTAGCGTTAGAAGTCCCTACTTCAGTGAACACAGATGACATGGTGTGGGCATGATTCTAGATATTGTGTGGGTTTTAACCTTGCCTTGGTGAAGAACCTCCTCCTCTCCTGGGGTTGCATTAAGGCAGGAACTACTGTGGCAGGATTTACGGCCTATGCTCGATGCCACTTAGAGATTCCGCACTGACCAGGAGGAGCCCCAGTTTCTTCAAGGACCATCAAACCTGTTAACTGCCATTATGAACCTGTCTTCAAAGCCCCATGCTTAGGTCAATGTTAAGCAAAGAAAGTATCTCATATTGAGAGATACACATTGAGAAACATGGGGGCTTAGTTAGGTAAGTGTCTCCATCTTGGATTCAACTCAGGCCATGATCTCATGGTTCATGAGTTTGAGCCAGGCCTTGCGCTCCACACTGTCAGTACAGAGCCTGCGTGGTGTTCTCTTTCCCTTCTGTATTTGCCCCTACACTGTTGTATCTGTCTGTTTCAAAATAAAGACTTAAAAAAAGAAAGATATACATTCCAAAGGATTTTGAGTAACAGGAGAAACTGTTTTCATTCCTGATGGGACTCTGACCTTATCTCCTTGAACCATTAAACAACATAATTGTACAGATAATTTTACAATAATTATTAAAGGATTCATTGTATGGCTCTCATCTGTGATCCATTACTGGAATAGATTCTATTATTCACAATTTAACCTACCATGTGAGTCCCTTAAAAATCCACATAATACCCAAGGCATGAATATGTAAATGAGTGACATGGAAAGAAACAGACTACATTTTTCTCATAAGATGGGTGAGATTTGTCATTCCTCCAGGACACAAGGAAAACCAGAACACACAGAGATAGGATCGAGACTCCGAAGCAGGCTCTCTTCTCAGTGCAGGGCCTCATGCAGAATATCATCTTTCCCTCTGTTTCTCTCCCCATTTGTCGTTTCTCTGTCTCTAGTTAATTAATCGAATGGTTACTTAAAAAAACGTCTAGTTTCCTACATTTATTGGAAGTGTGACAAAATATTCTACAAAAAGGTAGAATAATATGTTTTGTCCCTTTGACTATTTGTGTGTGTGTTGACCTATGTAAACTTTGAGAGTCTAGTTATTACTAATGCTCAGAAAATACTGTTATTGCCTTTCTTGCTTTAACCTGAGGACTCTGGAATTGCTTATAAACCCCTTCGTTTCTTGCCCTTTGATCTCTTTTTCCATGGAATTCTACCTCTTTATTATTTCCTAATACCTTGTTAGAAATGTAGACTCAGTTCCTGCTCTAACGCCTGAACCAGACACAACATGATCTCCAAATGAGTGTTGTGAACTTCTAATTCACAGTAGAACTTGAACAGTAGAGGGGTGCCTGTACAGGTGGCTCAGTCATTTAAGTGTTTTGGAAATGGTGGCACCTCCTCTGGATGACAGTTTTCCAGTATCTGGTAAAACACACTTGGCGGTTTCGGGGACCCTTCTGTGGCCAGGCGACTGCTATAACAACAGACAGGGAATCCCTGAGATTGCCGCAGCAGAACTGAAAATGCCATACCAAATTGGGTACAGGGCCCTGATGGGGCGTTTTGGCACCCTCTTCTAACCACCATAAATTGTGGGTCAAAAACAGCTTATCAAGTGCCTGTAACTTCAGGATCTGGTAGTCGTAGTATAAAATATTTCTGTGTGTCCAAACCACAGATTATTCCTGTTGCAGACGGCTGTCCTGGGCTCTGCCCATGCACCACCTTTTATGATACCATGCACAGTAGTTCTGTCCAGCAACATATAAGTAAAAATGATAATAAAACATATTTCATGGCCATCCTAGGTCGGAACGCTCATGCTAAAGGGAGCAATAATAACATGGTGATGCAGTCCTCTTGCCTTGGCACTGTGGAAAAACCTGTTTGTTGGAATGTGTCCCCTCCCGTTCATATCTCCGACGGAGGAAAACCACAAGATCAATATAGGATGGCCAAAACCCAAGATAGAGTTCAGAAATTAATAGAGGAATTAAATCCTAAGTTTAATTATAGCCCTATAGCGCTTCCCGGACCTCGAGATTCTACTTTAGACTTTTCTGCTTTTTCCATCCTGGATAGTGCCCATAAAATCCTGAACACTACTAATCCTTCATTGGCACAAAATTGTTGGTTGTGCCTAAAAATGGGGGTGCCTGTGCCCGTGGCCCTCCCTCAGCAACATGACCTTACATTCAGCAATGCCTCTTGTGTAATTATCCCACCACTGCTGGTGCAACCTGTATTATTCCATAATGCCACTTGCCTCTACTCGACTCCGCGCAATGACAGTTTTGGGATAGACCTAGGATTTGCCTCCTCTTTCACTAATTGTAACATCACTCACAACTATACATCTTCTATCTCCTCCAGTAATAACACTGTTTTTGTATGTGGCAATAATAGAGCTTATACTTATCTCCCTGCTAACTGGACAGAGCTATGCACCCTGGCCTTCCTTCTCCCAGATATCGGTATCATTGCTGGAGATGAGCCTGTCTTCGTGCTCAGTTTTGATTACGTATCCAGCCAACGTAAACGGGCGGTTCAAATTGTCCCCTTACTGGTCGGCCTAGGGCTGGCTACAGCAATTACTACCGGATCTGCAGGATTAGTTGTATCCATGACCCAGTATAATAAGCTCTCTGGGCAACTAATTGCTGATGTACAAGTTCTTTCCAATACTATTCAAGACATCCAAGATCAAGTGGACTCCTTAGCAGAGACTGTTTTATAAAATAGGCGAGGCCTTGACTTACTTATTTCTGAGCAGGGAGAAATTTGCTTGGCTTTGCAGGAACAATGCTGCTTCTATGTGAATAAGTCTGGCATCATCAGAAATAAGATCAAGAGGCTTCAAGAAGACCTAGAGAAGAAGAGGACGGAACTCATTGACAGTTCTTTCCTCATTAGATTTCATGGACTCCTACCCTATCTCCTCCCACTTTTAGGACCTATTGCGTGTTTATTGATCTTGGTGTCCTTGGGCCCTGTTCTCTTCAATAAGGTCATGGCATTTCTAAGGCAGCAAACAGATGCTATCAAAATGCAGCCTATCCAGGTCCATTATTATTATCACAAGCTCGATTGGCCAATCAGGAGGCTGATGAAGAGGTGTATTAGGGCAAGAGGCGCGGGCTGGTTAGCCAGTGACAGGTAAGAGAGGCCTTACCATCCTATCAACCTAAGACAGGGTACTCGGGCATAGGCTTCTGGGTATGCCCATGACGGGTAAGAAGGATTGGCAGGCCCCCAACCTAAGACAGACACAGTCCTTTCCTTGCCTAAAAAGCCTTTTTTGAAAAAACAAAAAAGGGAGACCTCTGGAGAGCTGCCAGAAGAATAGAGATGTGCCTTGACCTAAGGTTAGCCACCTGCAGGGCAGGACAGTGTTCTCACTACCAGCTCAAGGCTGGAGACAGTGGGGCTGGGCTTTCTTATCGGCTCCTCAGGCACTGTGCTAAAACTTCAGTTTGGTTCCTCCTTTACTCTAGCCTTTTCACGTGACCCTGTTTCTTAGCAACTGACCTACGCTTTCTGCCCTTTGTAAGATGTATGTGTTTTCTCAATAAATGAAGCTTGATCAGAAACCTTGTCTTGCCTCCATTCTCTGTGTCCCCTCCCTCAGGACCTGCTTCAACTGACCTGCTGGGTGGATCAGAACACCAGCAGGGGAGGGGTAGAGGTAGAGATGTAGAAATCCAAACAGACTCTTCACTGTCACTACAGAGCTCAACATGGTCTGTATATCACGAACCATGAGATCACTAAGATCTAGCGACAGACACTAAACCAACTGAGCTTCTGACGCCCCAAATATTTCTTTTATTTTCTAATAAACATGTCTCATTGTGTCAAAACCAGGTCTGATCATCTTCTTGAAACGAAAGGTCAAGCACTGGAATGTAAAGCAAATGGAGACAGTAGCCACTCACTCAGATAGGTGGGAATGTATGAAGCAGATTACAAAGGTGAGGTCCCAATGTGGAGGAGGAAGATACACCTTAAAATGCGGTTTTGGAAACCAATTTGACAATAAACTATTCTTAAAAAATAAATAAGTAAAATAAAATTTTGTGCAGAAAAGAAAAGGTGGTTTGAGCAACTCTCCTTGAGTGGAAGTTAGTTCGAGAAGCCTAGTTCTATTTATCTCTGTCTCACAGAGGGACATCTGTTATCTGATGTTATCAACCTCTCATAGTCTCTAAAGATTCTCCTTCAGCTACAGTGATGGTCCATCAGGTCCACAGTGAGGCCTCAATAATATATGAGATCTTCTCCATTGCTTTGAGGGCCCTGGGGAAATCGCCATACTTCTGAGGAACTCTATTCTATGCCTTTTCTAAGTTCTGTTTTGCCTCTGTGAGAAGTGAGTCAGGGTAGTGGTGGCCATATTGAGGTTTGGTGCAGAAAGCCCAGGAAGACTGGAGGCAGATATTATCTGTTTTCTTGTTTAATCTTTCCAGTGTTATGGAGGGTTAAATCTGAATCATACAAAACTGAGACTTAGTAATTTCATCAGATAATAAAGCATTTCCCTAAAATGAGAAAGTCTAAATTTTTATTTCACTTCCAAAGTTTATTTTTCTTTGTTTATTTTTTACATTTACACCCAAGTTAGTTAGCATATAGTGCAACAATGACTTCAGCACTAGATCCCTTAATGTGTCTTACCCATCTAGCCTATCCCCCTCCTTCATCCATTCCAGTACCCCTCTGTTCTCCATAATATAAGACTCTTTTATGTTTTTGTTCCCCTCTCTAAAAAGAAAAAAAAGTTGAAATAAAGAACTTAGGGAGTGTCTAGTTAGAAAAAAATAACATACATAAGCAATATAAGTTATGACACAAAAATAAGGGATTCTCTAGGGCTCTATAGAGCATGTCCTCTGCTATTGTTTTTTTTTTTTTCTCAAAAAAATTTTTTGCATGTTCGTTTATTTTTAAGAGAGAGCGCAAGCATGCATGCATGAGCTAGGGAAGGGCAGAGAGAAGGAGAGACAGAGGATCTGAAGCAGGCTCCTTGCTGATACCACAGAACCCAATGCTGGACTTGAACTCACAACTTGGATATCATGACCTGAGTCAAAGTTGAACACTCAACCGACTGAGCCACCCAGGCACCCCAGAGCATATCATCTATTAACAGAGATAATAAAGCATTTTCTCCTCTAGTTTGGATTCCTTCTCTGTATTTTTTTTCCTTAATTGTTTCATCAAGAATGTCCAGTACTATGTTTAATAAGAGTGGTCAAGTTGCTTCATTTTACCTTGTTTCTGAGGATACAAGAGAAGCTTTTAGTCTTTTACTATTGAATATGTGAGATTTCAGCTTTTCATACATACATGGATGGCCTTTATTAGGTTGGGGTGGTATCCTACTTTCTTGAATGTTTTAAATTATGAAATGGTGTGCAATATGCTCACTCCTGATTCTGTATCAATTAGTATGATCATACCAGGTCTCATCTTCATCATGTTAACGTGCAGTCTCAAATGTATAATCTTCCCTATGTTGAAACACCCTTGGGGTTGGGGAAGAATTCCTACTTGATTATACTGTAAAATGTACCTTTAATTCAGTTTCCTTTATTTTATTATGAACTTTTCATGAATATTCTTAATAGGGAGCAGTGTTTCTCTTTACTTGTAGTGTTTTCATTTGGCTTGGATAACCTGGTAATGCTGGTGTAAAGGGTATATTTTTCATAATCTCCCTCCTTTTTACTCCTTAGAAATGTATGAAGAGATATGAAGCACTTCCTCACTGTTTTTATGAATTATCCAGTGAATCCATCTGGTCCAGGACATTTATTTCTTAATGTTTGAGAGACAGACAGACAGACTTGAGGGGATAGCAAATGAGCACCATCAGGGAGGGGCAAAGATAGAGGAAGAGGGAGAGAATTCTAAGCAGGTGCAGTACTGTCAGCAGAGCCTGATGCAGGGCTTGAACCCACAAACCAGGAGATCATGACCTGAGCTGAAATCAGGAGTCAGATGCTCAACTACTGAGCTACCAGGCACCTCTATTATTTCAACCCGTTTGGTAGTTGTAAATCCCTTAAGATTTTAAAAAATATTTTGCCTTATGTCTGACATCCCCTAGGGCAGACCCCTCATGTCCATTACCATGAAAGCTGTTATGCTTCTCTTAATCTTGCACTTAACCTTGGTGGAAAACTGGTCAAAAACTTAAAATTAAAGGGTTTTTGTTGTTGTTGTTGTTGTTGTTAATCCTCAGGTTATTCCAAAAGTTATTCCAAAACTTTTCTTATGAATTTTCTCAAAGCTTTTTTTTAAGGGCTAAAAAATCCAGCGTATGTATGGAATCTATGGCACATTCTTAAATTTCCAGATTTTGCTACGTTGACACAGATTAACTGAAACAAGGACAGTTATTGTTGTCATTTAAAAAAAAATTTAAATGTCTTTTCTTTTTCCTTTTTGCTTTTGTTTTTTTTGAAAGAGAGGGAGACATACCATCTGAAGTAGTCTCCAAGCTCTGAGCTGTTAGTACAGAGGTGGATGCAGGGCTTGAACTTGCGAACCACAAGATCATGACCTGAGCCTAAGTCAGATGCTCAACTGACTGAGCCACCCAGGTGCCCCTGTTGTTGTTTTTAATGTGTATTTATTTTGAGAGAGGAGATAATTCCAAACAGGCTCTGTAAGGTCAGCGCCGAGCCCCAGAAGGGATTGGAACTCACAAACCATGAGATCATGACCCGAGCCAAAAATCATTGGTCTTATACTTAACCTACTGAGCCACTCAGGTGCTCCATGAGGGCAAGGACAGCTTTGTGTGTTTCACATTGCAGAATTTGGGTTCCCAATTCTCCAGTTTACATTTCCACACAGATTCGTTGCCAACTGATTGTTTGAAGGGGGCACTAGCTGAGGGGAATATGATGGAGACACACTGCTGCCTACAAAGCAGACTCAAGCCCCAAGTACTGAACTCAGACTCTGCACCTTGAAGATCAGCACAGGAAGAGTGCCAGTCATCTCTGGGTGACCTTGTGGAGAAACAGGCAATCTTGGGATAGGGGGTGAAATTATTTTTGAAATTTGGTAATATCTAGCAAACTTACGTTTACTTTTTCTTCTCTTCACCAGCAATTTTCCCCTCAAATTTAGCCTACAGGATATTTGCAAACTTGCAAAACAACGACTTTCAAGTATTCACCACATCTATATAAAAGCCAAAGATTGGGAACAACCTAAAATCCTTTGGTAGAAAACCAATTGAATGGAATAATGCACAAATATAAGGAAAGAGGAAAATAATCTACATTTATAATTGTATATATTAAAAACAAAATACTCTGGGGGAGTACCTAAGAAGGCTTTTTATTTTTGGAGAGCAGAATTAGGTGGATACATGGATAATTATATGGGTAATAATTTTATAATCATGATAGGAGGGAAACTTTTCTATCATTTTAAGATTCTGATCCATATGGGTGTGTTAAAAATTCGAAAGTAAGTATAAAAGGTTATCTAAGAAAAAACTGCTTATTCCAATATAGCAACAACCAGTATTCTCCCCTTAGTCCATAGTTCTCAGTATATTGCAATTGTTGACAGGTTTCCAAAACTATTCCGCCCAATGCTGTTGCGTTCAAAATGTGCCCAATGCCATACAGAGCCACCACGAGGTGACCAGGATCCACTGGCAATCTCTTCCCTAGAAACGGAGATGCCTCTTGCCCACAGCCTACCTCATCCAAAAAGAGCCCCTCCCCAGTCTATGGAGGCTTGGACCCCAGAATTGCCTCCTGTCCTGGCAACCAATGATTCTGCCATGACAGGCCTGCGAGCAACAAATGTGCAAGGCAGACCACCCTTTGTAAATAATCAAACCCCCTCACTTGTGGGGAAGAGCACTGGGTGTTGTATGAAAACAAATTTGACAATAATCTATTTTAAAAAATCAAGCCCTCTTACTACAAGGAGCTGTGCCAACTTCCCCTCCTGGCACTCCAAATACGAGGAAATTCATCTATTTATAGTTCTTCAAAATCAGAGGCATAGTTGTTTTAAGAATCATTTCTTGGGGATGTGGAAAAGAGGAGAATGATTTTTTTCTTCCAAAATCTTGGGCAGGAGCTGCTTTCTGACCAGAGTACTGGTATAATTCTCAAGGCTGTAAGGGAGGCTGTCAAAATGCCAATGAGGTACATGCCTGGTGTCTCCTTCTACTCCCCAAAATGCACCTTTCCCTCCCCACCCAGTTACCCAAAAGCTGTATGGTGTGTACTGTGTACCCCCCAGTTAGATAGATAGATATATAGATAGATTTCCTCATGATGGAGTTCAGGTAGGTTTCACCATTTTAGAAATTCATAACCATTCTTTGGTACCTACTTCTTGCCATATAATTATCTATTGTGCTCCTATATTTTTACTTCTATGGTTTCCAGTGATACTTTGTTTGCCTTCACTTTTACGCTTCTGATATTAGTTAGTCTTCTCTATCATTCTATATAGGTCTGTCAATTTGGAGGGGTTTTTATGAACACCAACTTTCCTCATTGTTCATTTTTTCTATATTTGCTGTATTTTATATTTTTTCATTTCTGTTTTAAGTTTACATTTCCTTTATTCTACGAATTTTGAGCACATAGGGTACTTTTCCTGATTAGCTGAGATATAAGAAGGTGATTTGTGGCACAGCAAGATTTGCTACAGAATTCTCTATTAAGTTCCTTGTGGGTAAGTTACGTGTCCCTGGAAGAGTGAAGACCTGGTGATTTCTTCTCAGCTATCTTCCTGATGGTTACTGATTTAATTACGCTCATATAGTATAAGTTGTCAGTGCATTCATCTGAGAGTAGTACTTGGAACGACTTTACTTTCCTTATTTGATCTCTTTCAGCTAGATTTTCACTCGGTGCCCAGACATTCCTGCCAAAGCCCTGCACAGAAACTTCTTTCCAAAAAGTGTCCATGAGTAGATATAAACATAGTTCCCTTTAGAATGGACACTTAATGACAGACTGGAACAAGGATGGGGAGAGTGAAAGACACTTAATGACAGAGTGGAACAAGGATGGGGACCATCAAAGACATCTGGGGACTCCCATTCCAGAGAATGATTATGAATGTAATAAATACGGGGAAGTCTTTTATCAAAGGTTCAATCTTATTACACACAAGAGTATCCCTAAGGAAGAGAATCCTTACAAATATAACGAATGTGGAAAGTTCTTAACTAGTTCTCCAATGTTGGTGATCATCAGAGGATCATGTGGGAAAAGACCATAACATATGTAATAAACCTGGGAACATGTTTGGTCATTCATCAAAACTAAATACACCTAAGACAACTGGTACTGGAGAGAAAAGGTGCATAGGTAATAAACATGTCAAAGCCTTTAACCACCAGCAATGCAGCAAATGCAAAAACCTTACAAATGTGAAAAATGGGGCAAGACCTTTAAATTGTGCTCAACCCTTACTCAACATGAGATAACTCATATTGGAAAGAAGCCATACAAATGGAAGGAATGTGGCAATGTCTTTAACCAGCTCTCAACCCTTACAGAAGTCCACAGAATCCATACTGGAGAGAAACTTTACCAATGTAAAGAATGTGGCAAGGCCTTTAGGCACCTCTCAACCCTGACTGGACATCAGAGAATTCATACTGGAGAGAGACCTTATGAATGTAAAGAATGTGGAAAGGCCTTGAACTGGCACTCATCCCTGACTGATCACAGAACTCATGCTGGAAATAGACCTTACCAATATAAAGAATGTGAGAAAACCTTTAATAACTTCAACCTTTACTTAATAACACAGTATTCATACTGGAGAAAATCTTCTAAATATTAAGACTATGACAGAATTTGTAAGGACTCCTCAACTCTTATTCCACATCAGATCATTCACATTGGAGAATAATGATACTCATGTGGGAACGTGGCAAGACCTTAAAAGCAATGCTACACTCTGATTCCTCATCAGAAAGTATACACTGGAGATGTTTTCATAAATCGAATTTGGCAAGCCCTTTAATCAGTACTCAAGCCTCATTCAACATCACAGAACTCCTACTACAGAGAAAACTTAAAAATAATGTGGTAAAACAGTTCAGACTGCAGATGCCTTACTCATGATCACAGTTCCTGTGGAGAAACATTCCAAATGTAATGAATGTGGCAAGCCTCTGGCTGAAATTCACAACTTCCTCAACATGACAGTTATTATACAAGAGTGAAACTGTAGGGGTGCGTGGGTGGCTACGTCGGTTGAGCGTCCGGCTTTGGTTCAGGTGATGATCCCCTGGTTTGTGGGTTCAAGTCCCGCATCAGGCTCTGTGCTGACAGCTAGCTCAGAGCCTGGAGCCTGTCTTCAGATTCTTTGTCTCCCTCTATCTCTGCCCCTCCCCTGCTCATGCAGTCTCTCTCTCTCTCAAAAATAAAACATTTAAAAAAATTTTTAAAAAGAGAGTGAAACTGTAAAATGTAAAGAGAGTGGCTATGTCTTTAACCGGAATTCAGTCATGACTCAGTATCCCCAAATGCATAAGTTGGGAATAATGTAGGAATAAGGAAAGTCCTTTTAAATATACACTTTAAAAAATATGAGCATAGAGAGAGGACAGTAACTTGAATGATATAAAACATTTAGAAATGATTTGCCTGATTAACTGTCAATAAATGTCACAGAATTCACAGTAGAAAGGAGTACATTGGCCACGCTATTCAGACATTATTCTCCATAAAAATACGTAACATTATGGGATAAAACAAAGTTGAACACTTAGATAATGTATACGCTGATATGCGTCAAAATATACAAGGAGTGGACTGTTGCATAAAAGTAATAAATTTCAATGTGTTTTTGTTTTACCTTGGCCCTCTTTAAGATGTTGACTAGTAAGTATTAACGGATTTCTGCTCTCAAATCACTTTAGAAAATCCATTTATTCCCAGTGGGTGTGTGAAAGTATGTGGCTGATTCTTTATGCACCTAAGATATCCGATGCCCTTCCTCCTTAGGTGGAACTCCTGTATACCTGATTTTCCATGGAAGTAGGACAATATGATGTACAATCTATGAGAAAAATCTAAGTGGAAAGGTAGTTTATGCTTCTAACATTGATGTAAGGTATTATGAACTCCATGTTCAGAGCATCCAAGAACATTCTTGTCCGTGTATTGAAATGAAAAAAAGTTTCTGAATGTTACAAATAAAATGTTTTACTTACTGGTTTTGAAGGAAAAAGAGGTGGTAGTCCAGTCACATACTGAGGCAACGTTATAACAGCAATAGTTAGAAGCAGAGAATATCAGTTGATGTGGTTGAAATGAAGAAATCTTCACAGATATCAGAAAAAGAATAGCCGACTCTTTCCTAAAATGGCAGTGGATTGTACATGCACATTTTTTAAAGAATTACCTCATTTTAGCCACTCTGACTGGCGTGAGGTGGTATCTCAGTGTGGTTTTGATTTCTGTTTCCCTGATGATGAGTGATGTTGAGCATCGTTTTATGTGCCTGTAGGCCATCTGGATGTCCTCTTTGGAGAAGTGTCTGTTCATGTCTTCTGCCCATTTCTTCACTGGATTATTTGTTTTGTGAGTGTGAAGTTTGGTGAGTTCCTTGTACATTTTCGATATTAGCCCTTTATCTGATATGTCATTTGCAACTATCTTTTCCCATTCTGTC
>PJEM01019938.1:0-14664 GCA_004023845.1 Helogale parvula
GGCTCTGTGTGGGGAGACCCTGAGAGGGGAAATGGGGCTCTGTGTGGGGAGACCCTGAGAGGGGAAATGGGGCTCTGTGTGGGGAGACCCTGAGAGGGGAAATGGGGCTCTGTGTGGGGAGACCCTGAGTAGGGAGACGACACTGTGTGTGGGGAGACCCCGAGAGGGGAAATGGCGCTCTTTGTGGGGAGACCATGGCAGGAGCTGTGTCTGGAGCTCTTGAGGCTCCTGGATGGTGTTTCTGACTTGCCTTTGGCCTGAGCCCTCTTGGTGTGATGTAGGGCCTGGCCCCCTGCCCTCACATTCTGGAAGAAGATCCCTGCTGGCCTCAGCCACGACAGAGCCTCTGGAAACTGCCTCCCTTCGTCCCTGACCATGCAGCCCGTACCATCTCTGCGTTTGTCTCAGCCCGGGACCCTCCAGCCCCCGTTGCGCCCCAGCTTGGCCAGCAGGCTTCGGGCTTCTCCCAGCTGTGAAGGCCCCTGCCTCCCTCATGGGCTAGAGGCCCCTGCACAGGACGTTTGCCTGGTGGCTCTGTGAGGCCAGAGATGGTGTGGCTCTGGGTGTCGCCAGGACCGGGCGTCTGGGGTCATGCAGGGGCACTGGGTCCTGCCGAGCTCCAGGGCAGCCCAGTGGGGGGGTTCCGGGGGCCAGTCCTGGGGAGCCTGGAACAGGGTGTGGCCTGACCTCCCCTCCCAGCCCACGCAGTGATTTATACTGCGCGTCCACTTCAGCTGGGCCTCCTTGAGGCCTTTGTGGCTCCCCCGTGGCCAGCTTGAATGGCCAAACCAGAGTAGGCGTTTGATGGCCATTTCTTTGCATCACATAACATAACCCACTCGGGAGCCTGCAAGGGGCGGGCAGGAAATAAACCCCAGCCCGAGGCCGTGGTGGAAGCCTGGGCTGGCGGGAAGGCTGCTGGGCCACAGGGAGTCCCACGTGGGCAGGTCTGTCCCCGGGTGGCCTTTCCCTATCACAGCCACTCGGGGGATGGGGTGGGTGGGGGGAGGCATGTGTGAGCATGAGGGGTGGGCTGCAGGCCCACACGGGACAGAGGCCCCCTCCCCACCTGCAGCCTCCACCTCAGCTTCCATCTCCCTGCTCGTCTTCGGGGTGCTCTTTGGAATGGGGGTGACAACAGTACCTCCCAGGGTTGTGGGGACGAGGCAGGAGCAGGAAAAGCCTTTGCATAATAAGTGTCTGGTGCCAGAATAGCAGGACCATGGCCTTTAATGTTGTCTCTGCACTTTGTTTTGGGAGGCACCCAGCTCACACATGGCCCATTGGCCACACTGTCCCATCGAGGCCGAGCAGGGTCCATAGTCACCTCCCTTAATCGTGGTTTTAAGACCTGTCTCTGCCCTCGTCCCCTACTTCTCTCAGTGCATCTTGAAATGCAGGGAAGGCCAAAGGGCCTCTTGAGCACTAAGAACGGACCGGGTTCCTGGGGTGGAGGGAATGGGCCTCAGATTCCCAGGAGGAATTAAGTGAGTTTCCAAAACCTGCACTTGTCAGGCGGGCCCCACCGTGTCACGTGATGAACCAGACTTGGGGTCTGCCGTTCGCGTGCTCAGTGGTCATTTCTGCCTCTGAAGACCCATCACAGAGGGCGGTTGAGAAGAACAAACGCAACAGTGTTTACAAAGCGCTAGTCCAAACACTCAATAGATGGTAAATAGTCTTGCTTTCATGATAAATATTTGCAAAATTTGCTTTTCTTTGACCTTGACTTGTCGCTATGGAACTTAGCTCCGTTCATAGAACCATCTCTTTTTGAGGCTGCTCACCTTTGATTCCATTTTTCAAAAGAGTTGGCAATCCCAGCAAACCTTGTAAAACGAGGAGTCTAGTGCAAACTCGAAGTGTTTCCCAGACACACCCACCTCCTGGATAGTGTGGTTTAGGGGTTCTGATCCCAGAGCTGACCTGTCTGAACACCAAATGTTCACCCTGACGGAGCCTGCTACATCAGTCACACAGCCCACCTTCCAGGATGGCCCTCTACCCACACGTGGTTTTTTTTTAATGTTTATTTATTTCAAGAGAGAGACTGAGCAGGGGAGGAGCAGAGAGAGAGAGTGTGACAAAGAGGGAGAGAGAGAATCCCAAGCAGGCACTGCACTGACAGCAGCGAGCCTGATACAGGGCTTGAACCCATGAACTGCGAGATCATGACCTGAACCAAAATCAAGAGTCGGATGCTCAACTGACTGAGCCACCAGGTGCCACCTCCCCCCAGCACAGGTTTAAGATGGGCAGAATGCTGTTTCTTTTTAGATCGGATGCCACTAATGAAGGAGGGAGGAGGCAGGGGTTTAAGGAAAAGAAAGCCCTGAAAAGTGGCTGCTGAAGAAAATAGGAAGAGCCTGGTAAAAGGCGTAAGCTTTCAGCTGAGGGACAAATAAGGCCTGAGGATCTCAGGCAGAACAGGTGACTGTATGTGGTCATGTTGGATTGCATCACTGAAATTCACTAGGAGAATATAACTTAAAGATCTCACACAGCAGAAAAGGTAAACCTCAAGGTGATGATGTGCTAACTAATATGGGGAATCGTCCAGAACATATACGTATAGCAAGTCATTACTTTGTACATTTTAAGTCCCTTACAGTTGTATTTTTTAGTTATATCCCAGGGAAGCTGGAGGTGGCCATAGGGGAGCGGGGAGGAAAAGAAAGACTTTGGAAAAAATTGGGAGACAATTTATTCTTTTCTTGCCAAACTTACCTGATTTTGAAAATAACAACCAAGTATAAATGAATGTTGTTTTGGCAGATAAAATTTCCATTCACCCCCAAATTTTGACCAGTCGGAGGGGAGGATGGGCAGAGGGGTGGTTGATGAAGGTTACCAGCCATGTAAGAGCCGGGCTGGCGGGAAGCCCTGTATCCCATGCAGACACCTTGGGAAGATGACAGGTGGGGGAGGAGAGGCAGCCAGGAAAATCAGAGGCCACTCGGAGCGCAGAGTGGAATCAAGAAAAAAGGCAGAATAAAAATGACTAAGGCAAGAAGTAAAAGAGCCTTTATCAGGAAATAAAATAATATTTGGGATTTGCTTCAAAAAAACTAACATTCGGACATGGAAGAGAGGGTGGCAAAGAGGGTGAGGCAGGATGGCCATTTGGGGACATGGTGATGGGTACCTGGGGACATGTTACTCTGTCCAGTCTACTTTGTAGGTTTGAAAATTCTCTGTTAAAAAAAAAATCAGGGGCTCCTGGGTGACTCAGCCAATTAAGCGTCTGATTCTTGATCTCAGCTCAGGTCAGGATCTCAGGGTTCACGAGTCTGAGCTCCGTGTCGGGCTCTGCACTGGCAATTTGGAGCCTGCTTGGGATTCTCTCTCTGCCACTCTCCAATCTGGTGCCTTCTCTATCTCAAAATAAATAAACATAACAGAATCAGATTACCCTAGGGAAGTGAGGGAGCAGCCCGCAAGGACTGCCCTCACTTCGGACCCCAGCTGCAGTGTCTGCAGGGTGAGTTCCCAGGACTTTGTTTGGGTCTGATGATTTGCTAGAAGGACCCACAGGACTCACTGAAAGCTGTTACATGCGCAACTACAGTTTATTACAGTGAAGGGGCGCAAGGTAAAATGTGCCAAGGGAAGAGATGCCTGGGGCCAGCCCCGATGAGGGCAGCACATCCAGCTGTCCTCTCCCAGGGGCGTGTGACAGCACACGCAGAGTATCGCCAACCAGGGGAGGTCACCCAAGGCCCAGTGTCCAGAGTTTTTATGGGGGTTGATAAGTAGACATCACTGAGTGCTCACGTGTCTGACCTCTTGTCCCCAGCCACTCTGAAGGTCAAGTACATACCCTGTGGCCTGAAGCCCCCACCATAAACCACAGTGCCAGGGTCCCCAGAGAGTCCAGATCCCCAGGTGAACAAAGACCTTCCTTCTAGACATCACTTCCCAGGAGACGAGCATAAAAGTCAGACAACATATGGGGTAAGGTCAATTCTCCACTGCACGAGTCCGGTAAGTTTTGAAGTACACCCCAGCAGAGATGCCTGAAGGTCTTTAACTGGGACTAGGGGAAACGGGGTGGGGAGGGTCAGGTCTTCTTGGTGGTCTGCACCATGACAATTGAAGCAGATTTTTAATCTGTTTTTCCAAACAAATGTTACGTGTTTTTCAAAATGTTATGGGTTGAAGTGTGCCCCCCACAAATTCACATGCTGAAATCCTAACCCCCAGGACCTCACAATGAGACTTTATATGTAAATAGGGTCTTTACATATGCCACTGTTAAGACGAGGTCATTAGGATTGTCTCTGGTCCAGTGGGACTGGTGTCCTGCTAAAAAGAGCAACATGTACAGAGATGGACATATGGAAAATGCCAAGTAAAGATGAAGGCAGGAATCGGGGTGAAGTGTCCATGAGCCAAGAACCCCTGAGACTTGCTTGGCAAACCAGAAGCTCAGGTAGAGCCTTCAGCCCATTCCCCCTCCCAGCCTTGGAAGGAGCCCGCAGGGCCGGGACCTGGGCTAGGACCGCTGCCTCTGACTTGTAGCCTCAGGAACTGGAGAGGCTAAGCTTCTGTCGATGGATCCACCCGCCTTGTGGCACTTGTTACAGTGGCCCCAGCATATTAATACACCAAACAACGTTTGACTTAAATAAACAGATCCATGGCTGTGAAACCATGTTTGAAACCCCTGAGCTAGACAACTTCTTCCATTTACCTGGGAGGAAGCTGACACCAGACACACAAAACAGACATTCGGAACAGGCGCCTCATTCTGGTTTTGTCCACTGAGGCATCATGGGGAAAAGCGTGATGGGACTTTTCCTCTGTGAGCTTTGAAACTTTAGCTTGCACACCACCTAAGCACCTTCTGCTCTTTGTGCATCAACACAGATGCGGAGTGGAATTGCTGCGCTCTCTGAGCGCCCATGATTAGAGCAAGAGCGGGGCAAGGGCTGCAGGGAATCAGGCGGCTGAGGGGTCCGGGGTCAAGGCCATCATCTGTGCTAAGCATGGTGGGTCAGCGCGCGGGTCTTCCATCTCTCTGGCGAAATGTATTCCTAGGTATTTTATCCTATGGATGTTATCGCAAACAGAATTTTCTTAATTTCTTTTTCAGATAAGTAGTGTGTAGAAATGCCGCTGATTTTTGTATGCTGATCCTGTATCCTTCAACTTTACAAGATTCACTCAGTAGTTCCAACAGCTTTCCGTGGCGTCTCTAGAGTTTTCCATATGTGAGACCATGTCGTCTGCAAGCAGCCATGTTACTTCCTTCTTTCTGACGTGGAAGCCTGTCTGTCCTTCCTGGGCACCGCTGCGGAGCCGTGAGAGCAGGGACTCGCCCCGTCCCCCTCTCGGAGGGAAGGCCTCCATCTCTGCACTGCTGTGATGTTGCGTGCTGTCTGCAGCCGCTTTTGTGGCACAACGGCGACACTGAGTAGTTGTGACAGAGACCATCTGGCCCACAAAACCGACAATATTTACTATCCGGTGCTTTGTAGGAAGAGCTGACCCTGCTCTAAAGCACTGCAGCACCCACACCCCCTGAGAGCTGCCCCGTGTCGTCAGCTAGAACACACCGCCTCTTCGGGAGACTGTCGTGTCTTTCCAGCCCAGCACCTGTCCTGTTCTCTCTCCCCACACCCAGCACCGGCCCTGCTTCCACACACACCAATTAACGCTGGGTGGAGGGGTGGGGGTGGGTGCATCAGTGTCGAAAGAAGGAAAGCTGGACTGTCTAAACCCTTCCCTTTCACACAGAAGGTGAGCTGTGTGGAAAGTCACCCAAACACAGCTTTTGACATGACACAGCATTGTTGATGGAGACGAAGGGAGAGGATTCTGGGTGGTACTCAGGAGACGTGAGGGTGGTGTATCCACGTGTTTTCACAATCACGGATCAGCTGAGTTTTAGTAAAATCATTATTTTCTGATCGACTTGCACAAAGATTTGAATGAAGCTTTAACTCCATTCTGATCTTTCATGAGCAGTAACTTTTAATATTTTAGCATGAAAAGGTGTCAGTGATCCAAAACCAAATGATTTCAAGACATCTTGGAGGTGTTATTTGAGGGCTTTACTGTAGGTCCTACAGGTCACCAAGTGAATGGCCCCCATTCAACTGTGGCTTTAAAGTTTGGTTTTTCTAGGGCGCCTGGGTGGCTCAGTCGGTAAAGCGTCCGACGTTGGCTCAGGTCATGATCTCACGGTTTGTGGGTTTGAGCCCCATGTCGGGCTCTGTGCTGACAGCTCAGGGCCTGGAATCTGCTTCAGATTCTGTGTCTCTCGCTCTGATCCTCCCCTGTTCATGCTGTCTCTCTCTCAAAAATAAATAAAAAACATTAAAAAATTTTTTTTAAATAAAGTTTGGTTTTTCATACACTGAGTTTTCTTAAAATGAGTTCCACTCACATGAGTTCTTAAAATGAGTTCTGTATGGAAACTCAAACAGAAAAACCTGTTTTCTATTGAATGAACTTAAAATATTTCTTCTACTTTTTTTCATTGCAGAACTAGGATTTATAAGGAAAATGAACTTTTTTTTTTTAACCATTAACAAACAAGAAAGCATGCATCTTTTAAAGTGAAGCAGAGGGGCACCTGGGTGGCTCAGTGGGTTAAGCATCCGGCTTTGGCTCAGGTCATGATTTCGTGTTCGCGGGTTTAAGCCCCGCATCAGGCTCTGTGCTGACAGCTCAGAGCTTGGAGCCTGCTTCAGATTCTGTATCTGCCTCTCTCTCTCTGACCCTCCCCTGCTCACACTGTCTCTCTCTCTCTCTCAAAAAAATAAATAAAACAATAAAAAATAAATAAAGTAAAGCAGACAATCAGTTTCTAAAACAAGTTGCAATAACATCTCACCAACTGCCTATAAATATAACGCTTTCTCTTATCCTTGTAAACAGTGTAACCTGAGTAGTTACATACGTTATATTCAAGGCTCTAAAAAATAAAGTCATTTGAAAAAAACATTATATATATAATATATAGTGTGTATATACAGCAATATATATAAATACAAACATATATATAACATCAATGTTTGAGATGACATTTCTAAAATATTAGATATTATACACATTAATGTAATGCTCTAAAAGGTAAAGTCACTTGAAAATAAAACAGTATACATAATGACTACACATATATACTTCATATATAGTAATATATACACATATATAAAACATCAATGTTTAAAAAAGCATTTCTAAAAAATCATATATTATATACATTATATATGATGCTCAAAAAAATAAAGTCATTTGAAAAAATAGTATATATAATATGAGTATATATAGGGTGTATATTTAGTAATATATATACATATACACACATATATATACATAACATGAATGTTTGACACAGGATTTCTAAAATATTAGATATTATATACATCATGTGTAATGCTCTAAAAATAGTCATTAAAAATGGTATATACAATATGACTATATATATTTACTATATATATACATATATAAAACACAAATGTTTGAGATTGTATTTTTTAAATATTAGATGTTATATACATTATATATACTGCTCAAAAAGGTAAAGTCATTTGAAAAAAGCAGTATACATAATATGATTATATATATATAGTGTATATATAGTAATATATACACACACACATATATAAAACATTAATGTTTGAGATGGGATTTCTAAAATATCAGCTGTTATATACATCTTATATAATGCTCTAAAAAGTAAAGTCATTTGAAAGAATACCAGTATATGTAATATGACTGTTATAATAGATATATAGTATATATATTATGTAGTATATATATGGACACATACATAAAAATCAATGCTTGAGATGACATTTCTAGAATATTCGATGTTATATACACCATATAGAATGCTCCAAAAAATAAAGTCATTTGAACAAATACCAGCATATGTAATATGACTACATATAATAGACATATAGTGTGTGTGTGTGTATATATGTATGTATACACACATACACACTTACATAAAACATCAGTGTGGTATCTGTTCGTCCCATAATCGTGTATCAATGCACTCTGATCTTTCATGCAGCCCCGATTCTGGCCTGTCGTTCTGGGTCTTGTGCTGAATCACGGTTTAGTCACCTCACATTATAGTTCTTCTTTCAGAGGCCCTGTCGCAGCCTGGGAATGGCACCACGGAGAGCTTAGCAATGGCTCCGCTGAGAATGGCCAGCTCAGGGTCCCAGAGAGCATTTCAGAGCCAGGCCTGGGGCCGGGAAATTCCTCCTGTAACCCATGCTGCTTCCTGCCTGACTCATGAAGAACTGACTCGCACCAGGGCTAACGGGCTGTGCGTTGCTGTTGCGATAAGGCCCAATGATCACGTGTGCAGGACCTTGGCTTGCTCGTGAGGAATGGCCCTTAATGTTCAAAGGAGATGCTTTTGCCCAACATTTCAATCAAACCTCTGCATTTGATTGAGTCAGAGAAGCTTCTAGTTCCACCTGAGTGGCTCAAACAGCCATGTGAAGGCCCAAGGACAAGAAGGCAGACATGGGCCAGTCCAGGGCAGACACTGGTCACCCCATGGCCTCTCCAGTTGTCCAGTGACAACCAGAGCCTGCACTGGTGCCTCAACCCGCAACTCCCAGCCCCGCCCCCTTACAGGCCCTCCTCACCCTGCTTTCTGGCACTGATTTCCAGTGTCAGCAGCTGGAAGGATTTCCCTGGCCATTTCTCTGCGTGGCTTCCTGGCCCTGAGGCATCATGAAACAGGTGCCCACTGAAAGAGCAGAGGTGAGCGAACCCAAATTCAAACATTGTGGGACGTGGCTACTAGAGGTGTGTTTGAATCACATCTTGGCTAGATCACGTGAGAGAGGGAAGTGAAGCAGCCGGACAGTGTGGTGGTGCCACCATTCCTGCCATCATCCGAAGCTAGCCACCATCCCCAGCTACCCTAAATTGCATGGGGAGCCCAGAGTCCCTCCCAGGCAGCCCCTGTGGGTGGAACCAGCAACGTGTCCTTGAGCTACTCGCGTGTTGTGACACATGGGGCCACACTGGAGATGCACAGGCTTCTGGGCCAAAATCATGCCCAGTCACCTCTCTCTGCTGCACCAGATGCCTCCCAACAGAGCACGGGCCCTCCAGGTCCCTCCAGGCCAAGGAGTGGGGAGCACGGCAGTGGAGGTGAACGTGGTCTTGTGTGTGGGTGTGAGTGTGCTCTAACAGTGAGAAGAAGGAGGCGGTCCTGGGACCAGATTCAGAGCCCGAGCAATGGCTGCAGCTGTAGGCTGTCCATCATTTGACAGATGAGGGAACTAACGAGTCGGGTGATTTTTCCCAAAGACCTGGAGGCTGTATGTCAGGAGGCCCGGAAGTTCATTCTGGTTCAGGGATTTTGCTTCCACACCAGTCAGTGAGCAGCACCAAGCAGACGACTAGAGGGAAAGTCTCAGACACACACGGAAGCAGTGGCACAGGAATCTGAAAAGCAAAATGGGATCTGGTTGCTTCTGACCCCTGACTTCAGGCCGGCGTCGAGGGGTCGACTTACGGTGTCTTCTGCAGATACGTGCCTGTGGGTGCAGTGCAAATAGCACACTATCTGCACGTGTAACAAGGAAGATGGGGGTTTCTCTCAGTCCTGCGCACAGGGAGGGGCCAGAGGCTTCGTGTGTGACCATGAACGAGGCCCGGCTACAGATCCCTTACATGTGGCACTGCGTGTCCGGCACTGTGTTGACACCTGAGTGTGGATGTGCACACGGCTTATCTTTCCTCATGGGCCACGGTCTATTCTTCTGTCCTGCCGGTCACCGGGGAGGAAGGACAGACGTGGATTGTGGTGTGGGCAGGGTGCAGCGCGGGCACCATCGTTGAATACAGTTTACCGTTGGGAGTAGAAATGAGGCTGTAAGGATGCCCCCATCCCAAACCTGTCCTGTTCTGCCACTTCTCTGCTGCCCAAAGGAAAGATGTGGCTGGGAGACCACAGCAAATTAGGGGGGTCCCCAGCTCACCACACGGGAGCAGCTGGGAATTCTGGCTCCTGACCTTGGACGATAGGGGAAGATGGTGCCCTTCTTGGCGTGGACCCTGGGCTGTGGCTGGAAGGAAGCCCCTGTCTGCTACTGCATTGTTGGGGTAATTCTCTGGGTCTCGCTCTGTAGACCCAAGTCTTTATTTTTTACCTCTCTTCAGGGTATAAAAACATTATTTTGTGGTTTTATTTCTACCGAAAATGACCACATGCAATACCATTGCCTTGAAATAGAATATTCCATGGTCACCGCCATGAGTTTAAAACTGTTGCAGGCCAGTGAAACGTGATTGTATCAAAGTCCAGGAAAAATTCTAAGATGGAGAATGAACTACTCACTTGGAAGCCACATTTCTAGAGGATCGCAGATGGTAATATATAAACCCCTGAAGTAAAGTTCAAGTGGTGTGTAAATGTCACCAGGTCCATGATATTAAAATTGCCATTTTATAGCATGCGTCGTGTGGGTGGAGTTCATGATTATTAAATCTTGGATAGCCCCGGTCAACACGCTCAGAATGTGAGATCCCTGTGTGGAGCTGCGCGGATGCATCACTCAGGCTGGCTCACCCCTGTCCAGGGGTTCGGTGAGCCAGGGCCCTTCCTGGGTGGGACACGCCTGCCAAAGGGACCGGGCCACCTTCTGGGAGCCGCTCTCTAGAGGCGAAGGCGAGACCGGACGCCTCTTCGCAGCGGGCAGAGTGCCACGTTTTCTGCCCGGAGAGTCGGGGCCAGCAGCACGGTGCCCACGCCCAAGCCAACCTCTAGGTTTGTTATTTTTGTATAAGTAGAACTGACTAATTTGCTCCCCCGTAATCAGACAAGCATTTATTGAGTACCTCTTATTTTGGAGGCTGTGTTTGTTCACTGTCACCCATTATCTCCCAGTGGAAAGCTGGGAGGATAGGAAATAGACCCGGAAGACTGGAATGTAATGCTTCTGTTTTTCACAAATATAAATCAAGGCCCCAGTGGTTGCACCAGCACATAAATGGTGGAAATCACCGGCCACAAACGTTTCATGCAATGTTCACCCAGCCCCTCGGGAGGGCGTCCCTGTGCATCCACGTGGGCACTGAGAGGTAGTGGCCCCAGCTGCCGAGTTCAGAGACTAGACACAGAACGGTCCGCAGGCGAGCTGGGTCCACTAAGGCTTGAGAACACAGGTGGAAACCTGTCTGCGCACAAGACCCAGGGGACGCCCAGCAGGAGACAGCCGCAGGTGACATGAGACACCTTGTTGACCTCCCACTTACCGCGTGCACAGAAAACACTGCAGAGGCATCCCGACCTCAGGGAGCTCAGCACCCAGGAAGCCTGGGAGGCCTCCCTCCTCCCACAAGAGACACACAGACACACAGACGCCGAGACACAAGAGCAGAATGTGCCGTGACTTCTGGCTGAGACCCAATGAGTGTGTATCTCATCCTCCCTGCACTAGAAGATCCCCAGACGATTCCCAAACAGCCAAGGTGGGTGGATGGCTTGAGCCACACCCCTCAGGTGTGTTCTCATCCAACCGTCCCGAGTAAGAAAGGCTCTGCAGGTCTGGAGCATATTTTTGATAATCTATTATTTTTACCATTTTCCATCAGGCTTTAGACCCAACAAGACAGGTGGAGAGTTGTGTAAAATACTTGAACTTCTCTGGCAAATAAGACACTGGTTTTTCTAGAGTGGACTGCCCTGAGTGGCCCCTCCTCCCGGATGGGCCTCATGCTCCCCGGGCTCCTAGGCATGGCCGCCCACACGGGACACTGCACCAGGGGCTGGGCACCACTTTCCTGAGAACGCTGCAAAGCTACCCGCCTGTTCAGGTGACACTGGGTGACAGAGGCCCCCAGTCATAAAGCAGAGGGGTTGCTCACAGACTCGCGTCTGGTGGTGTGGTTTAATTTTTCCACCTGACGTGCCCCAGCGGGGAGGGGCACAATTCTGCCATCTTTTCCCAGGGGAAACAGAGAATCTCTTGGGGGCAGTTTGGTGAAAACAATCCGGTAGAAAAATTGGGGGAGACAAGGTTCACTTCTTTTTTAAAAAAATTTGAACATGTATTCATTTTGGAGAGACAGAGAGAGATAGAGTACTAGTGGGGGAGGGGCAGAGAGAGAAGGAAACATAGAATGTGAAGCAGCTCCAGGCTCTGAGCTGACAGCACAGAGCCTGACACAGGGCTTGAACCCACAAACCGTGAGATCATGATCTGAGCTGAAGTCTGACGCTTAATGGACTGAGTCACCCAGGGGTCCCCAGGATTCACTTCTGACACTCTCTCCTGGACTCCTGCCTGGCATTGCAAGGAAAATGACAGACAGGTGGACTCCACTCAACCTCCCACATGTCCTTCGTCCCCTGCGGTCACCTCCTCAGAGCAGAACTGTGGGCTTGGGTCTCGTGTGCACGCAGCAGGTGCTTGGCTGGGTTTCCCAATAACAGGAGGACAGCACCAAGGTGGCGGGTCAGCGGGGACAGCCGCGAGCAGCGCACCTGGGCCGTGGGGACCCTGCTCCCCAAGTGGTGTCCCCGATCACAGGAGGAGCCGTCCTGGCAGCACTGATGACATTTATAGATCTTCCTTCTGTTGCCACCTGACTCTTGTTCTAGGCCTGCACTGACGTCAGTAATAAACAATAATAAGATTGTAAACTACCGCTCTTTATAATAAAATTATGCTCCTTCGACGTATTATAAATCTAACAGCTATTACATCAGCACCCATAACTATATATCACAGCTTACCTTTTAAATATACACAGGGTATTATATGGCCCATCCAAAAGCACCAGATTTATTATTACTGGTTAGCCCCAACCTTTATTACGTCACAAATGACTAATCGGTGAAAAACGAAGAGAAATGTAATTGCAGTGATGATCTGTCCCAGGGCTCGGGGGAGGGAGGGGCCCGGATGGCAGCCACCTCGCTGGCCCTCACCGCCCCTCAGGCCGCCACATCTGCCATCTCAGTCCGGAGATGTTTCTGGAGGCTGCTCGGGGCTCACACGATGTGTCCTGAAGGCAGCAGTCATGCTGTGCGCTCCTGATGTGGAATCAACAACTTCTACAGGACCAATCAGCTCCCAAGTTTGCTTCAGGAAGTCACTGCTTACAGAGCGGGGGCCTCCCCCACCACAGGATGGGCCCTCCCGCCCGCGCCCAGACCCCTCCACGCCACACCCATGCCCACATCTGTTTTCAGCACTTTCATGAGAAGGGCAAAAAGGATGAGGAGACAATAGCCAAGGACCAAAACAACGGACTCAAGATATTCACGGAATTACGATTAGTAATCACGTTGACCTCTGGGGACTCTCCCGATGGGTGCTCAAACGCTCCACTGATAATCTCCACGTCACCCCTAATATTCTCCCCCAACACGAAGGGCTTGGGGCAGAGGGAGGGACGTTGCGGTTTCCAGGAGAAAACCCAAACCTAGCTGCGCTGAGAAATCACTCAAGGCTGCACCTCGAGAAGGAACATGGAGCAGAGGTCCGGTGTCCCGTCCAGATGCCGCTCCGACCAGGCCCGCCTGCGGGGCCGGGGGCCGCAATGCCCACAGTGTCCTCGGAGGCCCGCTGAGGCCCGAGACTCAGCGGTGCAGTCAGGGCTCGGAGCCCAGCTCCTGTCCTCATGGGCGCCTGCACCGGCCTGGTCACCTCTGTGCCCCGAGTGCAGGGGCCACAGCCCAGCTGTGTGACCGTGGGGGGATGTCGCTCTCATGGGAAAACTGCCTTGTGCCGATTTTTCCCGAGACTGGGAAGCCCACGGAGGGAGACTTCAGGTTTGGCACCTGTTCCAGAACCTTCTTGATGAAAAAAAGGTTGTCTTCATTAAGAGCGTTAATATTCATGCGGCATGGTAATTTTGACACAGAAAAGGTCTCTGTAACCTTTTCTTGTGTGAGAATTTTTTACTTCTCAAGGAAATTACAGTCCAGCAATGACTT
Source organism: Helogale parvula (assembly GCA_004023845.1). Taxonomy (NCBI): domain Eukaryota; kingdom Metazoa; phylum Chordata; class Mammalia; order Carnivora; family Herpestidae; genus Helogale; species Helogale parvula. The sequence continues at coordinate 13,928 of PJEM01019938.1, forward strand.
AATTAATGCTGGCTTTCTTCGGCAGGTTTGAGGAGCTGTCAGTTTGGGCTTGAGGATCTGTCACCGGGAGCGGCTGGGGCTCGGGGAGGGAGGGGACCGGCCGGCCGTGGGCTCCCGCGCTGGGGGGCACCTTCCCACATTCGTTTTAATTTAGGGTCCGGCTTTCCCTAATGCTGGGTCATTTATTATTGGGACGGAGGGCACAGCTTGAATTAATAATCCATTTTTCACCCGGCATATTTATTCTTTTTATTATAATGACTTTGTTTCTAATCCGTTTGGCTCTGGTAAATTTGGGCGGGGACTGGCACAGTGGGTGGCTGGGTCCCTGCGAGCAGCTGCCAGCAGCCTCCTGGGAGTGAAGGGAAACTGTTCTCGTCCTTAAAAACCATCAGCATCCCTAGAAAAGAGGGCCCAACAGAGGGAGAAGCCAGAGGGCCCAGCTGGGGAACCTGCCAGAAGAGTCCGTATGGGAGCAGAAGGGGAAATCTGCCCCCAGCCAGGGCCACGGGGCCACGAGCGCACCCACTGGTGGGGGGCGCTGAAATGGGACCTCTCTCCTCTGTGTTAGATAAGAGGCACAAAAGGTGAGCCGGGCCACCCAGAACACATTTTCAGCACCGTGGGAACTGGCCTGGGGCAGGGCCGCTGGGGCAGGGCAGGACCCAAGCTCAGTGCCAGGCCCACAGCCCCCACGGGTCACCTCTGCTGCCTGGAGAGGCCACTGGCTGGAGCCG
>PJEM01019939.1:0-14660 GCA_004023845.1 Helogale parvula
CTTTCCTGCTTTGTCAAAGATTAATTGGCCATATACTTGTGGGTCCAGTTCTGGGTTCTCTATTCTGTTCCATTGGTCCAGGTGTCTGTTTTTGTGCCAGTACCATACTGTCTTGATGATGACAGCTTTGTAGTAGAGGCTAAAGTCTGGGATTGTGATGCCTCCCGTTTTGGTTTTCTTCTTCAATATTACTTTGGCTCTTCGGGGTCTTTTGTGGTTCTATATGAATTTTAAGATAGTTTGTTCTAGCTTTGAGAAGAATGCTGGTGCAATTTTGATGGGGATTGCACTGAATGTGTAAATTGCTTTGGGTAATAATGACATTTTCACAATGTTTATTCTTCCAATCCATGAGCACGGAATGTTTTTCCATTTCTTTGTGTCTTCTTCTATTTCCTTCATAAGTCTTTTATAGTTTTCAGCATACAGGTCTTTTACATCTTTGGTTAGGTTTATTCCTAGGTACTTTATCGTTTTTCGTGCAATTGTGAATGGGATCAGTTTCTTGCTTTCTCTTTCTGTTGCTTCATTTTTAGTATATAAGAATGCAACTGATTTCTGTACGTTGACTTTGTATCCTGCAACCTTACTGAATTCATTGATCAGTTCTAGATGGCTTCTGGTGGAGTCGATCGGGTTTTCCATGTAGAGTATCATGTCGTCTGCAAAAAGGGAAAGTTTGACTTCTTCTTTGCCAATTCTGATGCCTTTTATTTCCTTTTGTTGTCTGATTGCTGATGCTAGGACTTCCAACACTGTGTTAAACAACAATGGTAAGAGTGGACATCCCTGTCGTGTCCCTGATTTCAGGGGGAAAGCTCTTAGTTTTTCCCCATTGAGGATAACATTGGCTGTGGGCTTTTCGTAAATGGCTTTTATGATGTTTAAGTATGATCCTATCGATAGATGCTGAAAAAGCATTTGACAAAATACAACATCCCTTCTTAATAAAAAAAACTCTTGAAAAAGTTGGGATAGAAAAAACAGACTCTTAACTATAGAGAAGAAACTGATGGTTACCAGAGGGGAGGTGGGTGCAGGGAATGGGTTAAATATGTGATGGGGATTAAAAAGGGCATTTGTTATGATGTATTTAAGTGTGAATCACTAAATCATACATCTGAAACTAATATTACACTGTATGTTAACTAACTATAATTTAAATAAAAATTTAAAAAAAAAAAAGATTCTGAGAGAATATGCCAGAGATGGAGAGGGACAAGGAAGGGCGTAATTGGGAACCTGATCCAGGTAGGCCCTGAACTTTCTGTAGACTCCAGGGATATCCATGCTCCCTATTGTGTAAACAGTCAGCAAATAGGGATCCACAGAACTGACTGACACTCGGGCCCTATGTGAGTTATTTAAACACCCTCAGCCTCAGTTACCTAGCTAACCTCTTAATAATTCTTTCCCTTCCGAAAGGAGGACCAGAACAGGCCTGAGGCATGGCCTGCAGGGATTGGGGCCTAGATCTGCAAGTCTGGCTCAAGATGGCTCTGAACTGAGAGAACATGTGATGTTGGTCAGCCAGAACCTGACCCTTACAGGGCCTCTACAAATGTTTACTCAGTATAAACTCATGAACAGTTCAACTCGTGGCTGAGAGAGGACAAGAGTTATAGAGTAACTCCAGATTGGGTAATGTAATTTCTTTGAGCAAGAGAAGGAAATGTGAGTTCAAATTTTAATCAACAAAATAATTAAAAGGCTGGGAGTTTACGGATGTGAACTGTTTACCTTATTCCTTCTTATTACTGCCTGCTCTGCGAGGAGCCACTGAGGTCATAAATGTTTAGAGACTTCATTTCCTGGGTTTGACAAGGAGCCTTCAGTATCTGTCCAGCTATATAGACACAGTGCCAGGAGCAGGACAACCACACCCCACTTTTCCCCACCTCTGTAGTAGGATCTAAAGCACTACTTGGTTGAGATCTTTCTTATCCTCCTTCTCCTAGTCTGGGCAGATTTTGTCTTTAAACAGTTATCCTAAAGGGAATGCATAGTAGGCCAAGGAAAGGCAAATTCCAAAGGAACCAAAAACAGGAGTAGGGAGAGCTCATTCTTTCCTTACCAGCACAGTGTTTTTATAAAATTCAATCAGGCCTTCTAGGAAGGGCTGTGACCAGGGTGAGGAGAATAAAGCATTCCATTCCTAAATTTCCAAAAATCTTAGCAGGTAAATGTTCTAATGCAATGAGATTATATTCTAACATAATATTTTTAAAAATCAATATTAACACAAAGTACCACGAGCATTTTCTACAGAGGCAGAACAAATTTGTATGGAACCACAAAAGACTCCAAATAGCCAAAGCAATTCTGTAAAAGAAAAACAAAACTGGAGGCATCACATTCCAAATTTCAAGCTATATTACAAAGTTGTAGTCATCAAGACTACATGTTACTGGCACAAAAACAGGTACATAGGTCAATGGAACAGAATAGAGAACTCAGAAATGGACCCACAACTATATGGCCAACTAATCTTCAACAAAGCAGGAAAGAATATCCAATGGAAAAAAGAGTATCTTCAATAAATAGTGTTAGTAAACTGGACAGCAACATGTAGAAGAATGAAACTGGACCACTTTCTTACACCATACACAAAAATAAATTCAAAAGGGACAAAGGACCTAAATGTGAGACAAGAAACCATCAAAATCCTGGAGGAGAACACAGGCAGCAACCTCTCTGACCTTGGCTACAGCAACTTCTTACTAGACTTGGTTGCCAAAGGTAAAGGAAACAAAAGCAAACATGAACTACTGAGACTTCATCAAGATAAAACACTTCTGCAGAGCAAAGGAAACAATCAACAAGACTAAAATGCAGTCCACAGAATCAGAGAAGATATTTGCAAGGGACAGATTTGATCAAGGGTTAATGTCCAAAATCTATAAAGAACTTATCAAAGTCAACACCCAGAAAAACCAAATGACCCAATTAAGAAATGGGCAGAACACAGGAATAGACATTTTCCCAAAGAAGACATCCATATGGCTAATAGCCACATGAAAAGATGCTCTGGGGTGCCTTGGTGACTCAGTTGGTTAAGCGTTCAACTCTTGATTTGGGCTCAGGTCATGATCTCACAGTTTGTGAAGTCAAGCCCCACATTGGGCTCTGTGCTGACAGCACGAAGCCTGCTTGGGATTCTCTCTCTCACTCTCCCTCTGCTCCTTCTCCACTCTGTCTCTCTCTTTCAAAAAATAAATAAACTTTTTATTTGTTTTTAATTTAAAATTTTTTTTTCTGTTGTTTGTTTATTTTTGAGAAACGGAGAGAGACAGCGTGAGCAGGGGAGGGTCAGAGAGAGAGGGAGACACAGAATCTGAAACAGGCTCCAGGCTCTGAGCTAGCTGTCAGCACAGAGCTCGACGCGGGGCACTAACCCACGAACCGTGAGATCGTGACCTGAGCCGAAGCTGGCCGCTTAACTGACTGAGCCACCCAGGTACCCCTAAATAAAATTTTTAAAAAAGGAAAAATGCTCAACATCATTCATCATCAAGGAAATACAAATCAAGACTGCAAAGAGATACCACCTCACAGCTGTCAGAATAACTAAAATTAACAATACAAGAAACAATAGATGTTGGTGAGGATGTGGAGAAAGGGGAACCTTCTTGCACTATTGGTGGGAATACAAACTGGTGCAGCCATTCGGAGGAACAGTATGGAGGTTTCTCAAAAAAACAAAAATAGAGCTACCCTACAACATCGAAATTGCACGACAAGGTATTTATCCAAAGGATAAATATTTAAAATGCTGACTTGAAGGGGTACATGCACCCCAATGTTTATAGCACCACTATCAACAATAGCCAAATTCTGGAAAGAATCCAGATGTCCATTAATAAATAAAGAAGCTATGGTGTGTGTATGTATATGTGTATTCCATCATATATATGTATAGACACACACACACACACACACACACACACACACACACACACACGATGGAATATTACTCAGCAATAAAAAAGAATAAAATCTTACCATTTGCCACAATTATGCTTAGCTAAATAAGTCAGTCAGAAAAAGACAAATACCATATGATCTCATTCATATGTGGAATTTAAGAAACATGACAGATAAACATAGGGGAAAGGAAGGAAAAATAAGATTAAAAACATAGAGGGAGGCAAACCATAAGACACTCTTAAATACAGAGAACAAACTAAGGGTTGCTGGACGGGATGTGGGTGGGGTAAAGGGCTAAGTGGGTGATGGACACTAAGTAGGGTGTTTGCTGGGATGAGCACTGGGTGTTGTATTTAAGTGATGAGTCACTAAATTCTACTTCTGAAACCATTATTACACACTATATGTTAACTAACTTGGATTTAAATAAAATTTTTAAAAAACTAAAAATAGAACTACCCTATGACCCAGCAACTGCCCCTCTTAGGTTTTACCCAAAGGATACAAAAATACAGATTTGAAGGGATATATGCACTCCAATGTTTATAGCAGCATTATCAACAATATTCAAACTATGGAGAGAGCCCAAATATCTATCGACTGATGAATGGATAAAGAAGATGTGTTATAAGAGACTGAGAACAAATTGAGGGTTGATGGGAGTTTGGGGAGAGGGGAAAATGTGTGATGGGCATGGAGGAGGACACTTGGTGGGATGAGCACTGGATGTTATATGGAAACTAACTTGACAACAGACTATAAAAAAAAAAGAAGATGTGGTGTATATATATATATATATATATACACACACACACACATATATATCAATATATATACACATATATCATACACACATACATACATATATGTATATGTGTGTGTATACACACATAGTGGAATATACACACATATGGAATATCAAAAAGAATGAAATCTTGCATTTGCAAGGGCATGGATGGAGCTAGAATGTATTATACTAAGCAAAATAAGTCAGTCAGAGGAAGACAATACCGTATGATTTGACTCAACGTGCAATTTAAGAAACGAAACAGATGAACATTTAGGAAGTGGGGTGAAAGGGAGAAGAGACGGAAACAAACCACAAGAGACTCTTTTTCTCTCTCGCTCTTTCTTTTGTGTTCATTTATTTTTGAGAGAGAGAGAACATGAGAAGGGAAGATGCAATGAGAGAGGGAGACACAGAATCCAAAGCAGGCTCCAGGCTCCAAGCTGTCAGCAAAGAGCTGACACAGGGCTCAAACCCACAAACCATGCAATCATGATCTGAGCTACAGTCTGACACTTAACCGACTAAGCCATCCAGACACCCCTAGAGATTCTTAATGGTAGAGAACAAACTATGGGTTGATGGAGGTGAAGTAAGTGGGGAATGCGCTAGATAGGTAATTGGTATTAAGGAGGGCACTTGATGGGATGAGCACTGGGTGTTGTATGTAAGTGATGAATCACTAAATTCTATTCCTGAAAACAATATTGCACTGTATGTTAACCAGATTTAAATTTTAAAAATCAATATCAATGCAAAAAAATTATGAGAAACAAAATATCAAAATTTTAGATAAAGACAGAGTCAGTAGATTAATTTTATCTACACACCAGGGTCCATCTAGTTAATGACATGCATGCTGCAGTGTTCAGGGGTGAAGTGTCCTCTTTTTGCAACTTACTCCAAAATGTGTCGAAAGTGAAATGTATTGATGGTTGGACAGATAGACTGACAGATTATAATGCAAATAAAGCAAAATGCTAATTTTTCTATCCAGGTGGTGGGGACACGTGTTTACACTTTTTTTCCATCTTTCTGTTCAAATTTTCTACATTTGAAAACTGTCATTATAAAAATTGGGAAAGAAATTATTAACAATATTTTCCCATTGCCATGCCCTAGTCAGACTCTCATCTCTGACCCTGACAATAACTACAGCCTCCTGGCTGATCTCCTTGCAGAAGGCAAGCTTTGCACATCTAATCAGAGCTCCCAAACTTGACACGCCCTGCAGTGGAGGGCACCTGCACCTAGTCTGGATGAGATGACTGCCCTAGCTGCAAACACCCCTCTTCAGACCCCACATGTCACACTGGAGTCTTTGCAGGTCCCTGCACACCCTATGCCACCTCCATCCCTCTGTGCCTTTGCTCATGCTGCACCAACTGCTTTATTCTCCCCTGGATGCCTCTTCTGCTTTAAGACTCCTCTCAGAACTTAAACATGGTGGGTTGTACACAGCATTTACCTCTGAGGCCTCCAGAAGCTCCAGTAAAATGCAGTAAAATGCTTTTGTAAAGACATAGATTCACAAGGAAAAAGATAATCACAGGAGACAAGAGACACCAAAGGTTTGAACTTGCCACACATAGCCAAGAGTCATCATGAGCCCTTCACACCAGATATCTTTCTAAGCACTCTCCTTAGTTTTCAGAAAAACCATGTGCAGTAGGTACTCTTATCGTTAATCCCCTTTTATAGCCACAGAAAGGTTAAGTCACTTGGGCAAGGTTACACAGGCCACAGAGTCAGGATGTAAGCCCAAGATGTCTGGTCCCACAGTCTATGCCATGATCACTGCATGTGGCATGAATGAGGCTGAATACAGGGGACTGTTTAAAATCTGTATAACAAAGAGTACAGATTCTCTGCTGTACTGGGTTAGATAGTGTCCCATGGAACATCACTGTCTAACAGCAACCTGAGAATGTGGCTTTGTCTGGAAGTATGGTCTTTGCAGATATAATTAGTTAAGAGGAGGTCACAATGGAGTAGAGTGGGCCCCAATGCAATGACAGGTATCCTTATAAGAAGAGACAAAGAGACACATAGAGAGAAGGCAGCTGTGTGAAGATGGAGGCAGAAATTGAAGGGATGCTCCACCACAAGCCCAGGAACCCCCAGGACTGCCAGCACCCACCAGAAACCAGGATGGAACATGGGGCAGACTTTTCCTCAGAGTCTCCAGGAGGAACCACCCCACCCCTACTTTGATCTCAGACTTTCAACTTCCCAACCTGTGAGAGAATACAATTCTGTTGTTTGTGGTGCTTTGTTACAATGACTATCTAGTCTATCCTGCAGAAGACCAAGGCACTATTCTCTGCACACACTGAAATACTCTGGATTTGGGACCCCTGGCAGAGAGGACAACAGACTGTGGGACTGAAAGCAAGAAGAACCAGGAGATTTTGATCACCCTCTGCCACCCAGCAATCACAGCACACTTCTACCTTCTGCACAGAAGATCAGAGAACTCCTTCTCGGGAAATGTAGCAGCCCTAAGGATCTACTGATCTTGATATTTAGGGAGTCTTTAAGTCTATTACTGACAAATCCCAGACACCCCCAGATATGAGCATGTCAGGTAAGGACAGGCTGGCACTCAAGGGAAAGACCAAAACAAGCAGGGAAAGGACCTCACAGGAACAAAACCAATGCAGGAAAGAAGGGAGATTTGGAAAATAGCCACAGTAGCCTGAAAGCTATGCTGACAAAAATTATAGCATAAAGTAAAAAAGAACATTTGGAAGTAAAAAGTATAACAGAAGATGTAACATTCTGTCGAAAGGTAGGAAGATAAATTTAGGGAATTCACCTGGAAAGAAAAAACAAAGAGATGTAAAATGGGAGAGAAAATATAAGAACACTAAAAAGTCACTACAGGATTTTGTAAGGATGCAGGTCTGAAACTGACTCCATGACTTTCAATAGAAGGGCACACATTGCCCAAGGCAAGAGGGACCACCCCTGTAACGCCCAATCAGGAAAGGCCAGCTAACACCTTTAACATTTCTAAGGGCAGGCCTAAAGACTAAGACTAGTCACACCCTACGAGAGGGTCCTGGGCCCACTCTGTGATTGATCAATACTCTAAATGTTGTGATTGGGTCCCGCCAAAAGTAACAAATACTCTAGGCAATGGTGAATGGTTAAACCTGCTGTCATGATAATGATTGGATCACTATACCTGTGTCACAATTTCCTGTAACTCCTCCTTCCCAAACCCATAAAAGGCCCTGCCCCCCCCCCTTCCTCAGGGCTCACTCCATGTGGATCCAGTGTGTTGGTGGAGTCTGTGAGCCCGTGCTTATATAAGCCTGTAATAAAGCTTTTTGCTTTTGCATGCGTGATTCGGCCTCCCTGGCTGTCTCTGTTTTTTTTGGGGGGCGATATTAAAATCTGGGTACAACAAGTTCTATCATCAAAAAACAGGGGTTTCAGAGCAGAGAACAGAGAAAAATGAAATAATTCAAGACAACTCCCCAGAACTGAAGGTCAAAGAGCCTTGGGATTGAAAGGCTAATACAGGGAACAGCCCAATACAGCAGCCCCTAGCCACATGTGGCTACATTTTAATATACATTTATTAAAATTAGATAAAATCAGAAATACAGGTCCTCAGTCACACCAGCCACATTTCAAGGACTCACTAGTCCCATATTGGAGGCAATCATATTGGACAACACAGATATAGTGATGTACATCACTGCAGAAAGTTCTCTCGAACAGTTCTGTCTAGAATAATAGCTGAAAGCAGATCCGTGAAGTCACACTGTCATGAACTTTCAGAACACTAGGGACAAAAAGAAGATCTGCCAAGCTTCCAGAAATGGGGTGGGGATGGAGTGTTACAAGAAATAAGTGACACACAAAGGCTCAGACATCAGAAGGGCATTAAACCTCTCAAAGCAACACCTTATGTTTTCAAGGGCAGGTGGTCACAGGTGAGAAGGGAAAAATAAAAAAGACTCCATGTCTTCAAATTCAGAGAAACTTCTAACCTACCTAGAATTCTATGTCCAAACCATCAATCAAGAATGAGAATAGGACAGATATATATTCAGACACACACATTCTTTTTTTTTAAATGTATTCCTCAGCATCATTCCTCTGAAATCTACAAGGAGATGGCCCCTGCCAAAATGAGGGAGAAAACCAAGAAAAAGAAGCCATAACAACACAGAATGCCCAGGATGATGAACATTCAGAAGCTGCAGGGAGTAGGGGTGCCCGGGTAGCTCAGTCGGTTGAGTGTCTGACTTCAGCTCAGGTCATGATCTCGCAGTTCCTGGGTTCGAGCCCTGCATTGGGTTCTGTGAGGACAGCTTAGAGCTTGGAGCCTGCTTGGGATTCTGTGTCTCCCTCTCTCTGTGCCCCTCCCCTGCTTGCACTCTGTCTCTCTCTGTCTCTCCAAAATAAATACAAACATTAAAAAATAATAATAAAAATAAAAAGGAAGTTGCAGGGAGCAAGTAGACTGAAACAAAACAAGGAGAGACCCTCGGGAGGGCTTGACCACCCAGAAGAATGACACTTTTAGTGGAAAATGGATGACAGGGCATAGAAGAATCAAATTTTACAAAAAGGAATTGTTGATTCCACATATAATTAAGAGCTGTCAAGAACAAAAACAGGAGCATAGATGTGTATGTGGCTCAACTGTGAATAGTAAGTACTTAAATCATACTGATGCAGCACTGAACAGGAATCAAGTTCCCATCCTTGTTTTGGGAAGGTGGGAAGTGGGTATGAAGCAGGGGGAAATTAGCACCTGAAATCTCAGCTTCCAGGTAATCAAGAAGTAGCAGTATGAGCATGCCACTTAATCACATGGCAATCAACAACAGAAGAAATCACTAAACTAGTTGAAAGTGGACCTTGGAGGGAAAAATGGGAGTGGAGAGCAGGTGGAGCAAGGCGCCACTAGTTTTTCTATAAACCATGTAGACTTGTTCAACTTTTTAAAGCACATACATCTACACATTTGATTTTTAAATGCCTCCCACTGGGCCTGGGTGGCTCAGTTGACTAAGCATCTAGCTTTGGCTCAAGTCATAATCTCACAGTTTGTGAGTCTGAGCCCCATATTGGGCTCGTTGCTGTCAGCACAGAGCCCACTTCGGATCTTCTGTCCCCCTTTGTCTCTGCTTCTGCCTCGCTTGTGCTTGCTCTTGCTCTCTCTCTCTTTCCCTCAAAAATAAAACATTGAAAGAAAGAAAGAAAGAAAGAAAGAAAGAAAGAAAGAAAGAAAGAAAGAAAAGAAAGGAAGGAAGGAAGGAAGGGAGGAAGGAAGGAAGGGAGGAAGGAAGGAAGAAAGAAAACAAACCTCACATTCTGTATCAGCTCCTCCCTACCCCCTTCAGGAACAAGCGCACCTTCTCCCAAAACACTGGGGATGACCTCCTGCCACTCTGAATCGTTTAGTTCATGGATTTGAATTCTCCCCACCAGGGGCATCTCCTGCCTGATCCAGAGTGGTGCCTAGGAAATGTTTGTGGATCTGAACAAAATCCAGAAAAAGATCCTGCTTACCTTCTAGACATGTTTGAAGTTCAGATGAACCTCCTGTTAGCAGGTGTTGGGAAATCCTCAAATAACAAAAGAATGAGAGGTACTGGTGGAGTCCATGTGCTGTTTCCATTATGTGTTCCCCAAAGAGCCTCAAAATATTTTACTGAAGGCCAACTGTGTCCTCAGCAGTGTGTAGGACATGAGAGGATAGCAGTGAGGCCAACACTAGCCTCAAAGCCATCCCTCCCTTTTGGGGCTCCAGCCCAGCAGTGAGACTAATGAGCTTGTCTGGAAATAGTTCAGCATAATGAGTGAGGAAACAGGTCTGGAAGGCTTTGCCTTTTCTACTCTCTCACCGCAGACGTCATTAATCTCTCTGAGCTTCAGTTTCCTCAGATGGCTTTTAGGAGGATTCAATGAGATAGCCATAAAATTAAAGCCTTGGACTCCAACAGTGACACTCTTGACAGCTCTCTAATTCTTTCATCTTTGTTAATCAATCAACTGTGTTATGGTACCATTTGCAGATATGAGAGACACAGTGCTGTTGAAAACGCACGGATGCTCAAAGAAAATATACCTTTTTAACTTTTCAAAATGAGATCATGGTCCCTCCTCTCTGCCCTTTCTCTCCTCCGCCCAGAATGAGCTCAGGATGTTTGGGGGTATGACTTTTGGACTTGGGAAGTGGGCCTCAGAACATCTCTCTACCCTTGGCCTTACAGGTGACACCTGCTCCTGCCCTGATTCTACAGAGGGTCCTTGATGGTCTGAAGCTGTGTCCAAGGTTCTATCAGGCCTGGGAGTTACCCCTGCTGATCTGGGCCTTTCACTCTGGCACCCAGGATCTGGCACCACCCTCCACCCAACTTTGATGAGAGTGCGCACTCACTGCTGCATTTCCCTAGTCCTACTGTGACAGCCATGTGCAGGCCCTCAGGCTCTCTCCACAGATCCTGGTATAGACTGAATTGTGATCTCTCCAAATATGTATGTTGAAGTCCTAATTCCTAGCAATTCAAAACATAACTGCAGTTGGAAATGTGGTTCTTAGGAAAGCAAAGAACATTAAATGTGGTCACTAGCATGGGCCCCAATCCAACATGACTGGTGCCCCTATAAGAAGAGATCAGGACACAGACATCAGGGAGAAGGTGACCATCTATAAGCCATGGAGAGAGGCTGCAGAAGGAACCAATCTTGCTGACTGATTGATCTTGGACTTCCAGCCTCCAGAACTGTAAAAGACTCTGTTTTTGAAGCATGAAGCCTGTGGTACTTTGTTACAACAGCCCAGCAAAATTAATACAGATCCATTCTTTCAAGGGGACACCTGGGCCCCTGTCAAAATACTTGGAGCAGAGGTGGCTAGGGGAAAGAAGGAAGCCATGGTTTCTGCAAACCATGCTCTGCTTACCTGAGATATTCCTGTATAGCCCTGGGCTCACCCTGGATAGCAGCCTCCTCCCATGCCTAGACAGCTAAATGAGGAATGTCAACATCTTACCCTCCCTTCAGCCTGAATGACCCTCCCTCTACGGTGAAGCCACAAAGTGGAGCCAGGTTAACCTTACCCTTAATCACAGAGATCTGCAAGACCCTGAGCAAAACACGAGTCTGAGGCCCAACTTACAATTCTCATAAGGTCCAACCCCCAATATCATCTTGGAGGATGACAGAAAGGGGGAGGAAATCACTAAGACTGAACTCAAAGAGTTCAGGTTACCCAAACAAGCCTGAGATGCTGCTAAATAAACACATTAAAGCATGAAGTGGACAATTCAGTTCCCACATCTGGCCTCTAGGACCAGCTTTTCTGGGATGCTATTACCTCTCATAAAGAGCCCCTAGGGTACCCAAAGAGATCAGATCTGAATCTCCCAAAGCACAGCAGGTATGTATGGATCAGGTCAGAAGGAAAACCACTGTGAGTAAAGGCAAAGTGCTCAAGCCAGAACTCCTTGATCTCGTTCTCTCTCTCCCCCACCTCCATCCATCCTCAAGGACTGTCCACTTCTCCCACAGAATGCATCTCCAACCCACCACCACTACCATCATCTTGGCCATACTGCCATCATTTTTCGCATGAATACCTAGCCCCTGACTCCCACTCTGTTCCCTTCCAGCCTCCAGGCTGCCATCACACGGAAAGCACATTGTCTCACTCCCTGCAAAAACCTTCTGGTGGGTTCCCCCATACACTTAATAGAAGTCAGACACCTGCCTGGTCCTTGAGGTTCCTGCCCACCCTTCCAGCTTTGTATCCTTTCACTTCCTGCCTCACTCTCAGCCCTCTTGTCATTGTCAGATGAAGTCAAGCCCTTTCCTGCCTCAGGGCCTTTGTACTCCTTGTTTCTGTCACCTGAAATACTCTTCTTCTGCCCCCTTAGGGGACCTAATTCTTCATGTTTCAAGTTAAAATATTATCTCTTCAGAGAGGCCCTCCCTGGCCCTCCAGGCTAATCAGATTCCCCAGCTGCAATCTTGGCAGTACAGTGCCACATTTGTTTCCTTCTTGGCACTTAAGTAACATCTAATTGCTATATCTGCCTTATTATTGGCTGTCTCTCTCCTCACTGGGATGTGACCCCATGAGGAGGGCAGGAACCTTCGTAAGGACGCAGGTTTGAGACAATAGAAGGGCACACATTGCCCAAGGCAAGAGGGACCACCCTTGTAATACTCTTAACATTCCTAAGGGCAGGCCTATTGCTTAAGGCTAGTTACACCCTATGTGAGGGTCCTGGGTCCTGGGTCTACTCTGTGATTGGTTAACACTCTAAATGCTGTAATTGGATAAACCTGCTGTCAATAATATTGTATAATAATAATTGGATCACTGTACCTATATCACAGTTTCCTGTAACTCCCTCTTCCCAAACTCATAAAAGCCCTGCCCCACCTTTGTTTGGGGCTTTCAGCATGGATCCACCACACCGGTAAAGTCTGTGAGCCCGAGTTTAGGCCCCGGCGAGCCTAAACCCATAATAAAGCCCTTTGCTTTTGCATGCGTGACTCAGTCACCCTAGCGGTTTCTGGTTTTGGGGGACGATAAAGAAATCTTGGGTATTACACCTTGACTGTTGTTCACCCTCATATCCTCAACACTGAAATAATGTCTGGCACAGAGCAGGAGTTCCACAGATACGGGTTGAATACATCAAAATTCTGGAGTACTATGGAACATAATGCAAGACACTCCAGATGGCTCCAAGCTCCTGTTGCAGAACATACTGCTTCGGAGAGTGACTGATGCCCAGCATCGCCAATTTTCCTCTGAGGGCATTTCCTCCTTTCACCCCAAATGAGGGAGCTATTCAGCTGTCCCCAAAATTTTGTGCTCTGCAGGAAATACCATTTTCCTGTTGATGCAGCACCCATTACTCCCTTAGGAGAACAACTTAATAAGGGGTAAAAAGTTTGGAGCATTCAAAAACAGAACCACTGTGCTGAAACTAATGCAACCCTCCTTGGGACCTTCCCCTCCCCCCATAGTGAAGACACTGCCTGCCCCATGTTACACAGCTGGTCTGTATTGGAGTGCATTTCAAATCCAGGCCATTGAACAGGGCAAATGCTCTGAACTACACTGTCATCTGCATGAAGATGTTCCTCGTGACATGACAGCAAAAATCTGAATGCAAGGCTCTTTTTCAAGTTGGTGTCAACTGTTGCACAAAAAACTCTCGAAATTCAGTTTGGGGGCCTGCTGACCCCCTGACTATCCTTTTTCTTTCTCAATTCTTGACCCTCTTTCAGGCTTCTTTTCTTTCCCCAGATAAACTTGGACCTGTGCTGCCCCAATACAGCAGGCACTGGGTTATTGAGCCTCTGGATTGAGATTTGCTATAAAGCATTATATGAATTTACTGGATTTTGAAACTTTAATATAAAGAAGTAACACATTAAATTATTAATTTTTATATTAAAACATGTTGAAATGATGGTCTTTGGAATATATTGCATTAAATAATATATACTACTAAAATAAATTTCACCTCTTCCTTTTTATGTTTTTTAATACAGTTACCAGAAAATTTTTAATGCATGTGTGACTTGCATCGTATTCCTATCAGACTGCTGTAGACTCTCCTGCTTGCTGAGGGCATCACTGTGATTTGCAAAGGGCCAGGTTTAAGCTGTCATAGCCAAAGTACTCTTTATAAGGAAAAGAAGGGGTAGCTGTGGCCAGAGACAAAATTATCTTCCACAAACCAAAGGGTGAATTACTGGCAATTACTGGCAAAGGGGATGATGGCCCCATTGATTTTCACCAGTGATGATCGATTCCCTGTTGACCTTGCCACTCAAGTAAAATTTATGTCATTTTAAGCCAACAACTTATGGTAATTGTCTATAGCAGCCCTAAGGCACTAATACTAGTGTCATCTTTAGCCTGCTGTGGCCAAAAAAACGGGGGGGGGGGACCGTA
>PJEM01019941.1:0-14660 GCA_004023845.1 Helogale parvula
GGGGGAGGAGCAGAAAGAGAGGGAGAAAATCTTAAGCAGGGTCCATGCTCAGCATAGAGCCCAAAGCAGGGCTTGATTTCATGACTATGGGATCATAACCGAGCAGAAATCAAGAGTTTGGTATGTAACACTGAGCCACCCAGGCGCCCTGTTTGTGGAAATTTAAATTGGAAATTTAAATTTAAAAATTAAAAATAGAAATACCATATGATTCTGTAATTCTGCTACTAGATATTTACCCAAAGAAAATGAAAACACTAATTTTAAAAAGATACATGTACCCTTATGTTTACAGTGATGTTCTTCACAATAGCCAAGATATGGTAGGAATGTAAGTATCCACTGATGATGGATAAAGAAAATGTTATATATATATCCACATATACACAATGGAATATTACTCAGCATAAAAGGATAAAGTCTTCTCTTTTGCAACAACAAGGATGGATCTAGAGAATATAACACTAAATGAAATAAGTCAGGGAAAGACAAATATATATGTAGAATCTATAAAGCAAAACAAAGAACCAAAAAGTAGAAATAGACCCATAAATACAGAAAACAAACTGAGGCTTGCCAGAAGGGAGAGGATGAGGGGACAGGCAAAATGTGTGAAGGAGAATAGGAGATATAGTCGTCTAGTTATAAAATGAGTGAAGTCTTAGGGATTAAAATTACAGCAGAGGGAATATCATTAAAGACACTATAATAGTGTTAGGTAGTGACAGATGATAGTCACACTTGAGGTGAGCATAGCATAATATACAGAGTTGTCAAATTACTAAGCTGTATTTCTGAAACTAGTAAAACATTGTGTGTCAACTTTAATAAAAATAAATAAAAGGAATTTTGGAAAACACTAATCTAAACAAAACAATGCATTGAGGAGGGTTTTTTTTTTTAAGATTTTATTTTTAAGTAATCTCTACACCCAAGGTGGGCTTAAACTCACAACCTGGAGATCAAGAGTCTCATGCTCTACTGACTGAGCCAGCCAGGTGTCCCTGTATTGAGGAATATTTCAATGAAAAGATAACTATTTTTGCATTTCTTATTTTTCATTGTAACAGCAATATTGAAGATAAATTTTGGAGAAATGGATCCATGGCAGAAAGATCATTTAGGAGTCTCTTGAAGTGGTCCAAGAGAACAATTGTATAAACCTTAAAATGATACTAGATATGAAGCATCAGGAACACAGTTGAGACCTACTTACCTATTAATAATCAGTAATTAATAGGATTTGTTCAAGTGTGTACTCTTGGGTACAATTTAAGAAGAAAATTGATAACTTGGAATGATATTGGTGCTCTCACAGAAGACATGAGAAAGTTGGAGTACCTGTCTCATTAAAAATTAAACACACTTAAAAAATGTAGCTAGCATGCTGTTGTTGGTGGCAACACAGAATCTCATAACTAGCGTCTCATAATTACTACTTTGGGTTCTACTCCACCTGAGTCCTAAGACCTAAGACTTGGTCATTTGGTAGGAGAAGGGAGCTAACTCTAAGGGCTTCCTCTGGATCCAACCTACCATTGCAGCCTCAAGAACCGAAGCCAGAGATTCTGTCAAATTTGTGGCACAGATCTCTTTCATCAGAAACTGGACAAGCAACTAGTAGGTAAGTCAAAAGTTCCATGGAACCTTCCACGAGCAGTCATGGATAAAGTTTCACTAATCCTATCACTGCTATGACCACCCCAGTAATCTATAGGGACTTGCTAGTTCTCTAGAAATTATTGTCCTCTCGAAGCTTGCAACTCTTGAGGTCTAGGTTTTCTGTCTACCCTTACAAACAGCAATAATGAACAAACCAATGGTTAATTTCAATGTTCTAGAAAAAATATTGCTATTACCTATTTAAAATAATCTTTCTCAAGAGCACCCACGTTACTATTCACACAAGGACCATTGGGTCTATGAATGGAATTATAGCTGGAAATTGGATGAGAAGCCATGACTTTCCACTTTCAATGGCTTACATCAGGGTTCTGTCTACTAAAGAGGATTTATATATATTTAATTCTTATGGATTCCATGATTATTTATCATCTACAAGATGGTCAAAACCTTTCTACTCTCACCCTGATAGTAATAGGAACCCACTCTGCTCCTAATATTTAAATGAAGCATCTTGGTTTCTACAACCAACCATTGATGCCAGAGGCCAAATTGCAAAATTTTCCATTAGTATATCCTGACTAAAGAGACAAGCAACAGGAACATGTTTCAAGGAGCTGGCATTCCTCTTCATAGTGTATTTTGTAGGGTGTTAGTAAAAGAGAATTTATTTCTTACCAATTGTGGTGAGCAGGTACCATATCATTATGCAATTTTTATCTTAAATACTTTTGGGAGTCCTCCCTCTATATTGAATGGGGTAATTAGGGGCATTTGCCATGGGCCATATTTGAGTCCAAGTACAGCAAGTTCCATCTACACAGTTAAGAAGATTCATCTTTAAATCCAAGACGTCTTACAGTGGCTATCAATATTTCTGTCTGAAGACTTTTCTAGTGCAGGACATAGATAATTAATGTCTCAGAAATAGCTCTTAACCAGTAATGGGTAATCAGACACTGCATACAATACACCAGATTCCCTGCATCTCAACTAGAATAATTGTGACATGGACCATAGCACCCATAGTCATTTATATTGTTAGCCTGCTCAATTATTCATCTTTTGCACTAGAAATCCAAGCCAATCCATTATGGCAAAAAAAAAAAAAAGATTAAATTTATGAAGATTTGAAATTAAAATTAAAAATTAAGAGATTTGTTGGAATATAATATAATCCTGTAGTTAGAAAACTCTCTAGAATCTTAAGCCATGATGATAGGATAGAATAGAATAATAGTAATAAGCACATTTAGCATGGTTGTAAGTTGCAAGATAAAATATAAATTATATCAAAAATCAACTGTACTGTTGCAAAAATAAAACGTATTAATAGAGTTTCATTCACAGTACACTCAAAAATATAAATAAATTCTATCACACAAAAACTGAAAACTGACTACAAAATGTCACAAGAAAGAATTTAAATGTAATAAAGAGAAATACACCATGTTTGTAGATTGGAAGATTCAATATTGTTCAGATGGCATTTATTCCTGGGAAACCCAGGAGGATCAACCTCTCAGATCCAACTTTATGAACCATAATTGATCTAGGGCTGCCTTGACCCTCCCGGCTGCTCTGGCCTGTGCGGGGAGGACGGACCCGGGTTCTTCTCCTGAGGGAAGGGAAGAGAAAAGGGAAAAGGGGGACGTACGGGAAATAAAATACAACAGTTGATGGCAACTTTTTCCAGGCTTCAATCCCAGCTGTTTGTATTTGAGCAAACAAGCCGGCCTCATATTGCAGCTGTATCTCAGTGCTAGCATAGTTTCCTTCTCCTGTTAGCATCTCCAAGCCCCAGCCCTTATTGGCTTGTACATTGCGTTTAGCTGTGTGTTGTGCAATCTATGGTTGCATTTGTACTATGGCCATGCATATTGCAGGTTATTCACAGCCAGTAACTAAGCACACAGTGGAGAAGCTAAGGCTGGATTATTCCTAGTAGACTGAGAATGCTCTTAGGAATTAATGTGATTCAACACTCAACAAATGTCTCCCAAATTTCCCTCAGAACTGCCCAAAGTCAGGGTGCCTGGGTGGCTCAGTCAGTTAAGGATCTGACTTCTGCTCAAGTCATGATCTCACAGTTCGTGAGTTTGAGTCCAAGATTGGCTCTCTGCTGTCAAGGCAGAGCCTGCATAGGATCCCCAGTCTCCCTCTCTGCCCCTCCCCCCATCAAAAATAAAGTTAAAATAATAATGAGTAAAAATGAATGTTAAATGCATCATAGAACTAAATATGAAAGCAAATACTGTTAAAACTTTAAGTAAATATTAGAAGAAAATTGTGTGACATTTACTAGGCAAATATTTTTAAACAAGATGATGTAAAAAGCATAAAGTATAAAATAAAAAAATTATTTAAAAATTGGACTAGATCACAATTAAAATTATCTGCTCTTCAAAAGAAATGCTTAAAAATGTGTGAAAAAGATGACCTTTTTCACTGTTGATACTGTGGAAATGCATAGTGATTTAGCCACTCATTGAAATGAGCATGGAGGTACATGAAAAATTTAAGTTAGAATCAGCATATGATCCAAAAATCCCACTTCTGGCTTTATCCAAAGAAAATTAAAACATGATGTTTTAAAAAATAAGTGAACAGTCAAGCTATAAACTGAAATTATTTCCAAAATAATGTATTTTATTGATCCAGAACTGATCCAGAACATATAATGAACTCTTGCAACTCACCAATAAGAGGACAAATAACCTCCTTCAAAAAATATAGGCAAATTTTTTAATAGTTATCTCACTAAAAAAGAAAAAAAAAGATGAATAGCTAATAAAGCACATTCAAATATACTCAATATTGCTACTGAATGTATAAAAAATATACACCAAATTGTAGTGAATCTCAAAAACATTACACTAAGAAAAACCAATCAACACAAAAAACTTATAGTATGTGATCCCATTTATATAAAATTCTTAAAAAAGTAAAACTATAGTGACAGAACTTAGCTCAGTAGATGCCTGGGACCAAGGTCAGGAAAGTGCAAGGAATGCAAAAGGGGAAAATACCTTAAAGGATAATAGGAGTTTTTCCTTATTTTCACTTGTGGTTTTGGTTAACCTTACAGAATTACTAAAACTCATCAAACTGTTAGGTAGAAGGTACATATGATCAGTGGAAGGAATGCCCTGAGGCAGAGTCCCAAGTCCTTGAAAAGGAATTAGAGAGAGGTGAGCAAAAGGCAAGAACAGCGATAAATAGGTTGGTTACACATTAGAAGCCAAGGGTTACAACATCCTGGCCTTGTGACTTTCAAGACCTTAGGGATAACAAATCAAGAGCTACAGATGCAGAACATGCACTCACTCTCTTCCACTTGTGCCCCAAGGTAACCCCTAGACTCATTGTAATGCATGTTACATTGCAGTTACAATCCCACTATGGAGAAAGGCTGCCTTGAACGTTTTAATACAAACCCTGAAGGGGCAAAAACTCCTCCTCCCAACCTGTAGGTGGAGTCTCCCACGATTGGAAGCAGCCTCCATTAGTGACCACCCCACTTGTTTGTAGGGGGCAGCTCCTCCCAGCCCAGAGAGACGCAACACATCTCCATCCAATACCAAAAGAACCTAGCAGCGGAACCTCCCAGACCCTGCCCACTGTCCTGCTTGAGAGGCTGTATAGCTTTAATAAACTGCTTTGTGCTTGTTGCTTTCCTTCTGGCTGTCTTAACTGAAGTGTGCATCTTCACACAAATCTTTTCATGGGCAATCCAGGAAACGAGACTTCCCTTCACACAACGTAAACTCTCCAACAGAAAACAAAACTATGCACCTAAAATAAGAGAAAACTATTCTGTGAAAACTTACATATAAATATATTAATTTTTAAAAATTAAAAGAACTAGAAAGTGTTCATTTAAGAGTTGTTAACTGTTGAATGCTCCCACCGAGATCAGTAAGATAGGAATAAAAATATTAGGTGTCCACTGATGACCTTCTCAAGAGCAATTTGAGTGAAGTGGTGGGTTCAAAAGTCAGATTTTAATCTATTTAAATGGAAAGTAAAGAAAGAGGACAGTGAGTATACACAACATAAGAAGGAATTTAATGACAAGAGAAACAGACACAAAGGCTATGGGGAGACTTTAGCAGAACAGACTCAGAGACCCAGTGAAGATGCAAAAGAGAAAAAATAATAAAGAGAAGGGATTAGCTTGAAAACGATACTGAAGTGGTTGTCCTTGGTCAGGATAGAGGATGCTCTTTCATCCAGACTAGAAAAAAAGAATTTAAGCCTGATGTGGTTATAAATACATTTATACAAAGGGCAGGAGGCTCAGAGAAAGGATGGTTCTCTCCTTTTTCTCAGTAAACAAGGAAGCAAGAAAATTTGCTTAAAGTGAGGGTTAATCGTGACTTAAAGGAAAGAAGTCATGCTTTGTGGCCAGAACAGAGGAAATCAGTATGATCTATCACTAATAAAGGTCAAGAAAAGTATTTGACAGTGGTATTGGTGCTAATGAAGTAGACTATTAACTGATTGTGGTTTATATTTATAAAGTTGATGGATACCTTCAGCATATATAGTCTTGGGTGTTAACTCGACATCTTGTGGTGATCATTTTGCAATATAATTAAATACCAAATCATTATGTTGTATACCTGAAACTACTGTTTTGTTCTGTTATACCTCAAAGTGTTAAAAGTGTAGTCTTACACATTTTTTAGACACAAGGCAGTTTAATTTTAGAATTGATGTATTGATGTTTTGCCTGGCAGGTGTGGCTGAAAGGAGAGATATAAAATTATCAAGGATGTTGGTGAAAATATTGTTTGAAATGATCAACTGTGGAATTCAGAACAAGTTAGCAGACTGAGTTCAGCAATTAACTATTCATTTTCTCAGTATTCCTTGGCCTTCAGCAAAACATCCCTGTGTCTGTAAAACACATACACACACACACACACACACACACACTGTTAGGCTGTGACTGTTTCAAAGGAAACACCTTCTTCAGCATATACTAAAGGAGGCAAATCCGTAAAGACAGACCAGATATTATCGTTTTTGTCCAAAGACTGTTTGGATAAAACTGATAAACAGTTTTTTTTTTTCTTTACTTATCAGCTGTATAAGTCAGAAGTAAAAACGTTTCAAGTCTTGTACCCAATTCTTAGCTGGATTTCAATGAAAGATGTAAATAACACTTTGCAAATGATAGATCCCTTAGGTGATCTGGTTTATACTAATTGATCATCGCTGTGACATGACAATTGATAAAATGCGTCTGACTTCATAATTATACATAATTCTTTCATGTTTGACATGAAAATATATGTTAGGAGTTGGAAAATATTACGATCAAGTCTTTTTTGTACATTTTAACTATTTAAACTAAAATGCAAAACAACAAAAAATGCCCCCATCCTGTCAAATCAAGCCTTTATGGTTTCATCTCTATGCAAAATAAAACTGTATGCCTTGCTTGGTTTTTAGTTATATAAAGCAGTTTAAGTATGTGGTTTTGAACACATATATTTACATATTAATATATATCTTTATGTTAGTGATACCTAAAATGTAAATATACTGGTAAGAATTTTAAAAGTTACAATTGTGAAATTCTCATGGAACGCAACAAAAAAGTGTGTCAAAAGACATATTTCTTATCCATTTCAATCTTTGCACATTATCCACAGGCCATTCACAATTCCCTTTTCAGTTGAGGTTACTAAGCCTATAAATGAGTGTGTCTGTGTATATGTGTGCGTGCTTCACACAGAAGAGCCACATGTAACAGTGACTTCGAATACACACCTTGAAAACCCATTCGACAATTTATGGAACTATAGGAGTCTTGTTTTTGAATTTTTTTTATGATGTGCTTCATTTTAGATGTATTGTGATCCATGGTACTGAAACTATCCAAGTGAAGCCCAAGGTCGTTTACAGGAAAGTATTGATTATTTTAGAAAATAAGCAGTTAGAGAAAAGCCTACACATCTATACAAGCTAGGTTAAGTACCACTTTTGAAAGCAACGAGAATTGCATTTGTCTGGACTGTAAAACCTAAGTTTAGATAAAGAATCTGGCAATAAAGCTGAAAGGCAGAAGGGATAAAAGGAACAGGGTATTATTAATGCTTATCACTCCTTGGGTTCATGCGGTTCAATGACAGTTTCAAAGGGATGTGCTGATAAAGGATTTGCCTGTAGTCTGACACAGTGTGCGTTGGTTCCAGTAAGCCTCTTGCCGAACAAAGAAAGCTAAGACACTTCTGACGCTTGAATAGATGAATGACAGCTCTGAACCCAAGTGGCAGCCAGCCTTTCACTCAGGTTTTGTTATATATATTATATATGATACATAACAGTTGAGATCTACTTACTGGGCTAGTACCAAAATAGTAACTGAAATTTCCATCTTAGTCCCAAAAATTCTTAGGAGAGCATATTGCAAAACCCTAAACGTTCAGGAAAATACTGTTTTCGCTTTTTACCAATCTTAAATTTGCTAGACGTTTCTAAACCCTATCACTGAAAATGCCATGGCATTAGTAGCAATGACAAAAAACAAGCCGGAAGATACAGAATATATGAATTTCTTTATTCTACCGAATGAAATAGATTTTGAATTAAAAGTCAGATTCCAGCTAAATGTTAGCACATCATCTTGATGTATATATAAGATTAGGGAAAATATGTAAGTAATATTTGAAATTTAGTATGTTATTCATATTACTTGACTGAGGGTGAATGAATTTACATACAGATTGCTAAATGTCCTGTGTACAAGTCCTAATCTGCATATGACAGGACAAAAGTTCTGAAAATACGTCAAGACTTTTAGTCCCTTTAACTTTGTAGAAATTGAGTACGTTGTTTTATAAAATATTAACATTACATCAGTTTGCTTTATATAATATGGAAAACATTAAAAGTATAAATCTTCCATATAAAAATATAATCACCATTAATACTGTGATATACTTATTTTTTCCTGCCGAATTTAGTTGAAATTGTTCTTAATATGCCTACTGAGATTTTCTCATTTGTATTTTCATGTGGAATCAAACACATGAGAAAAAAAAATGGTCCAGTACATATTTATGCTTTCTCATAAAATTTTTTACAAAATTATCTCAAAAATTAGGATCAAGTGCTTTTGAAATTGATTTATAAATTTAAAAATAGTAAAGTTCAGCAGGTAAAATAGTCATATGTATTAAGAGTTGAGATGATAAAAGTTAAAATGAGTTGTCTTTCTCTCCACAAAACTGTAATAATTTACCTAAGAGACAACCATTTTCTCTTTTTTTTTCTTTTCTATACTTCTGGACATGTTTTCAGGAAAAAAGCCCTCTTTCCCTGCTCCCCCTCCTTTGTACCCCTCCCCACTTCTTTCCATCCTCTTCTCTCCCACCTGTACCTCCAGGTCTCCTCTTTCTCCCCTTTATTCTCTCGTGTACGTGTGTGTAAGATACACATAAGTGCTTGGTAACATTTCTGGGTCTGGACACAGGGACCTAAACGCAGTGTTAATACAGGTATTTCCCACTTTCCTAAAGTTCATGTCTCACCGCTTTGCTTTAATGAAAGACCTATATTAGAATCTGTTTTCACTAACCATAAGAAATCTGTATTGGATTTTTATTCTTAGAGAAAAAGACAAAAGTGAAAATAGTGTTTGTTTTGCAGAGAGCAGTTACGGAGGCATCATACACCTAGAGTGGGGGAGTGACCCCACCAAGTTCCTTTCCGGGAAATACACTCAGCTTCTCAGCATCAAGCCACCAGAGCTCTGAACTTTATCTGTGAGCATCTATGGTTTAGCCTGATTTATTTTGTACATCTGGCATCAAGATATCCCCTAAGGTATCAGAAAAGCCGTAGAAAGGTTATCGTGAGGGATCTAAGACCTCTCCCCAGTCCCATATAAATGAATGATAATTCCTTCTTCGCCTTACATCATTTCAGCTTATAAAAGACTTCATAGAAAACCCTACTTTCAGGGTGGAGGAAGCCTGTAGTTTTAAAGGGACCTAGCACATATAACCACAATTTTTATACTTGTTACCTTTGAAGTCACTGAAATTGATTTCAGACCTTTAGGTTTAAAACAATGGGGCAGTGTGCATAGGACTGGATAGATATGTTGGAGTGTATCTGCAGAAAAAACTCCTAGAGGTGGAGAGTCTGATCAAACGAATATTTCGGTAAGTATTGCTAAATGCTTTTCCAAGTAAGTGGCACAAATTCTTATTTTGATGATGTCTTCATATCCTGTTGACCCATGTTCTGGCCCACTGTCCACATGTTTGCTTTCAATATAATAGGTGAAGACAATCACCTGTCAATGTTTAATTTGTATTTTCTTACCTATGAGTGTACATGATTGTTATACTTGTTACATTTTAGTGTTTGTATTTTGTGTAGAATTTAAAAAAAATTATTCATACTAGTATATATAATATTAATATAAAAAGTACACAAATCTCAAGTGTAAACCAATTACTTCAAAGGGAGGTTTACATATTAGAACATTCTAGCATTTCAGAAGAGCCCATTTTGCTTCCCAACCACTGTCACCCCTTCTCAGGAAGTAACCACTATCCTCATTTTCAACAGTACAGATCTATTTTGCCACTTTTTGAACTTTCTCAGTAAAAGAAACATCGAGCACAAATTGTTTTGTGTTTGTGTTTTGTTTCTCAAAATTGTGTTTGTGAGATTTACTTCTGTGTTGAGAATAATTGTTTTGGGTTTCCTTTGAATTGCTGCACAGTATTTGCATAACTGTGTTACAATGTATTTATCCATTTGCTGTTGAATATTTGGAATGTTTCCAAAATGCTGCTTGTTATAACTATTAGTATTTTCATACATATCTGGGGTTTTTAATGTTCCATGTATTTTCTGGTCTGTGTGTAGCAACTATGTATCTTCTTTACTCATTTGTATGACTTCATTGTACGTGCCCGGAACAAGCCTTTGTAGCCTGTGCATGGTGTTCCCATCTTCTCCCACTGTAGGTCTTACATTTTTAATCTCTTAGGAACATTTTCATAAACAGAAGTACTTAATGTTAACTTATCAATATTTTCCTTTAGTTAGCACTTTTTCTCTTAAGTTTAAGAAATCTGTTCTTGCACCAAGTTCATGAAGTTATATGTACCGGAACTTGATTTTGAGTGTGGAGAAAGGAGGAGGGTCAAGCTACATTTTCCCCCCATATAAATATCCACTTGATATTAAATAGCTTGGTAAACCGCTCTTTCTCCATTTCTCTGCAATGCCCCCTTTTATAACCCTTTCATACAGAAATCCATTTTCCCTATTTGTGGAGGTCTATCCAGACACTCTGTCTTTGTCTTGTAGTAGATCGTAGCATGAAGAGCACATGATTTAATACTAAGCACCATAATAATTCTTGATATCCATTAGAATAAGCCCTTTTATTTTTTTCTTCTTCTTTTAGATTGTGCTACTTTTGCCCTTTAAATTTATTTCATACATGAATTAAATAGAACAATATTGCTTACTTTTCAAATATGAAGAGACACTTAAGTTAACTTTTACTTTTGACTTCTATATTAACTTCATGGTGACTGGAGACAGAATCTACAAGATTACCTTTATAATTGGTCTAATTCTTTGAAATTATTTTAGAGCTCTCTTGTGTAAATATGCTATCTTCACTTGGAAAGAATGAATATTTTGCACTTTGGCAGGAAGGGGTGGAGTTGGGAGCATGCTCTATATGTGTCAATTATGTTAACTGTATACATCTTTTTCAAAGTTTTTATATCCATCCTTGTTTTCTGATTTCTTCTTCAAACATTTAAAGAGTCACAATAAAATCTCTTTATAATTTTTGATTTGTCATTTCTCCTCTTAAATTCTTCAGTTAAATGTTTTATTATTATCTTTTGAGGCTATGTTATTAAGAGCACAAACGTTTTCAAGTTTTGTCTTCCTGGAAATTAACCCTCTAATTGCTATCAAAGAGCTATACCCACTTTCCTGTTTAATATTAATACAATCTACCTTGATTTAAAACATTCCTTTTATATTTTCTGTATTTATTTTTCAACTGTAATTCTTATAAGCTGCATATATTTGTTTTCTGATTCAGTGTGAAAATGTTTTTTAAATGGAAGACATTTCAATTGAATGTGATTATTATTTGAGTTTATATCAACTATGTCTTTGTCTCAGTTCAGCTTACTCTGTAATTATTATTACCTTCTTTGCCATTTTTGTCATTTCCCTTTCTAAAAGCATCCTTGAACTATTCTTTTACTGGCACTTTAGAAATTAGAACCAATTTCTAATAGAACCAGCATTTGACCTTAACCAGGATAGTAGCAGAAACTTCAAACATTAGTCTCTCTAGTGGTTGATTTGCTCACTGCATGTTGCCATCATTTTGACCTTCTCCACCCCTATTTAGTTGTCTATTTTTAACTTCATAAACATAGAAACATATCCATATTTTTCTGGGTCTGTTTGTTTTAAACTCAGTATTTTGCATGTGAGATTTATCCATGTTGTTGCATATATCATTAATTTTTATAGCTCAGTAATGTTCTATTTTATGAATATGCTATCATATATTTAGTATATCAGAATATTTTTGACATTGTAAAAATATCCAAATGATTTGAAGGTTAAGATGATGTTAACTTCTTATAAATAGGATTTACATTTACATTTGCTTTTACATTTGGTATCTAGTGGATGAAATCACTTTAAACAAGTTTTTGAGACATTTTGAAATCGGGAATTTAGGACAGTGAATTTCCAATTCACCTTTATTTTGTGGGCATATCCTTCAGGAAAACAACCTAATGTGTGGGTAATGATTCATGCATCCTAATCATGACTGGGTGTTGATGATCAATTTTTGTCCACTAATCCCAGTAAAATTGCCAAAATTTCTGTGGTGCTCTCAGTTTCCCAACCTCCCCTTTGAGAAACAAAGTATCTCAAGGATCTGTATGACACTGAGTGCATTTTGCCCATTTTGCAATAGGACATAAGTATTTTTAAAAGGGGGGAGATGGGTGCCTGGGTGGTTCAGGTGGTTGAATGTCTGACTTATGATTTTGGCTCAAGTCATCATTCTAGGGGTCATGAGATCACCCTCAGTGTGGAGCCTGCTTAATATTCTCTCTCTCTCTCTCTCTCTCTCTCTCTCTCTCTGCCCTTCTCCCCCAGCTCTCTCTCTAAAGGCAAAAGGTTTCTTTACCTGTGCTTTAAAATACAGAAGAATTATTTTATGTTGTCATACTTTCTTCTGAACACTAACTGCCCATTCAAGTTGCCTATATTCAAATTAAGTCATTTTATGTGTTTCAGTCTGTATTTATATAAAGTTCCAGGTTCTCTATTTTGACATCATCTTTTCATCAATCTCTGCCAGATGAATTTGGTTTTTTTTTCTGTTGCATTTCAATTTCTTTTCCACTGTTAATAATAGTACTTGATTAATGTTGAAGAAGTCTATCTACTTCGTTTTAGCATTTTTAAACTTTTTAAACCATTTTTATTAGTTATCTTTCTTGGCCTAAGAGAGTGCATTATTCACTTTAAAATTCAAGTTTGATTGAAAATTTTAAAAATTAGATCAAAGAGATTTAACAAAAATTACAGCTAGACTGCTAAGAGTGAGAGATGAAATGAAATGCATAAAGGTCTGAAAGAGAGCCTTTGAATGGGATATTAAAGCAACTGTTATGTGGTCTAAAAGCAGAACATAATGCCTATTGGTGATTATTTAACAGACCAGTCCTAACTACTAGTAATTCACAAAATTACTTAAAAACAAATATAAGACTAATTCTAGACCCTAAAGAAACTCACATCAATTTCCAAATAGATATAGATGTAGAGATAGACAGATTATGTCATAAACCAAAACAACAATAACAACAAAAAGGTGTACTTATTTTTCAGTTTTCTCCAGCTGGTGCTTTAAATATAAAGGACAGAGTTTGATTTCCATAAACTGCAGCCACAAATCAGTCTCATTGCATTACTGCAATGAGATAATACAAAAGTTAGAGGTTTACATAAACATGCAATCAGATATATTTCAAGAATCAAGAAAACTTAAAGATTGCTTTTCTTTTTTTGTGTAAGATGCTTAGAAATTATTTCTCCTCTCAGTCCATTTCTTACTATGCAAAATCAAATTCTAATAATTCTTAATTCACGTAACTATGATAAAGTTCATTTGAAATAGATTACATGAAGTGTGTAATGCAGTGACAATCTCTTATTTGCTCAGTAAATGTTATGTGAATTTGATTATAAAATGTTTCTAAATGCCTAATTTATGTGTTTAATTTTTTCTATCTATACCACTTATAATGTGAAGATATATCACATCTATAGAAAATTTGATTTTTATTTCAACATTGTAACATTGAAACATTATATAACATATAATCCATATATACACACATATATATAACCCATATAACATAAGGTTTCGTGTCAGTTTTGTTATCTAAGTAAGTAGGAAGTAAAACTGGGAGTAAATGACAAATCGTACTATAAAGTAATAAATAATAAATAAAATAAAAACGATGTGCAAGATGATGCAATAGATTTTAAAATGCATTTTAACATGTTTATTAGAAATACTGTTTCCTGCTACTACTATTCATGTGTCTACAGTTTATCTACAAGGAACAATAATGCTTGGCCATTTGCTGTTATTTGCACAAAATGAACAAGGACTCAAGCAGAGCAAATAAATTAAGGAAAAAATTCTGAAAATTACAGAAAAAGTAAATGTAAAAATAAGTTCTGTAATACACAGCATAGCATTTTTGTGGCTTTTGTTGTTGTTGTTGTTTTTGTTGTTGTTAAGTTTCCAGCCTAGTTTTCCAGGCCTTTGAATGTCTGTGTTTAAAAAAAAAAATACAAAACTAAAAGGCAGCCAGTGGAATGGGAGAAGATATTTGCAAACAATTCATCTGATAAATGGTTAGTATCCAAAATCTATAAACAACTTATCAAACTCAGCACCAAAAACAAACAACCCAGTTACGAAATGGGAAGAC
>PJEM01019943.1:0-14635 GCA_004023845.1 Helogale parvula
ACAAACAAACACCCCAGGAGAAATAATCCACAATAGAGAGGAATCTCATAAATATGGAGCTTCTCCCCGAGAAGCAGAGTCTGTGCTTCGCATAAGGCACCGCAATCACTAAATCCTGCACAAAAGGACAAGATCTCAAATCATCTGCCTTTGAAAATCAATGGGGATTATATATAGGAAATCCATATAATTGTAGGGAATGGAAAACCCATGAAACGATGCTCAACATCACTCATCATCAGGAAAATACAAATCAAATCCACACTGAGATACCACCTCACTGCAGTCAGAGTGGCTAAAATGAACAAATCAAGAGGCTATAGATGCTGGCGAGGGTGTGGAGGGACGGGCACCCTCCTACACTGTTGGTGGGAATGTAAACTGGTGCAGCCGCTCTGGAACACAGTGTGAGGTTCCTCAAAAAACTGTCCATCGAACTCCCCTATGACCCAGTAATAGCACTGCTAGGTATTTACCTAAATGATACAGAAGTGCTGATGCATAGGGGCACATGTACTCCAATGTTCATAGCAACACTGTCAACAATAGCCAAATCATCGAAAGAGCCTAAATGTCCATCACCTGATGAATGGATCAAGAAGATGGTGTATACACACACACACACACACAATGGAGTATTACATGGCAATGAGAAAGAATGAAATATGGCCATTTGTAGCAAAGTGGATGGACCTTGAGGGTATCATGCTAAGCGAGATAAGTCAGGTGGAGAAGGACAGATACCGTATGTTTGCACTCATAGGTTTAACAGGAGAACAGAAGAAACCTAATGGAGGACTATGGGGAGGGGAAGAGGGAAAGAGAGTTGGGGAGAGGGACGCAAAACTTGAGAGACTATTGAATACCGAAAACAAACTGAGGATTGAAGGGGGAGTGGAAGTGGGAAAAGAGGTGGTGGTAATGGAGGGGGCACCTGTGGGGAAGAGCACTGGGTGTTATATGGAAATTAATTTGACAATAAACTATTATTTTAAAAAAAGAAGTTGTTTTTTACTACTTTTACTACAAATGATAAACTTCTGTGAAAATATACATAAAAAAGAGAAGGTAGTAATAAACAATATTGAGAGTCTAAAAGAAGCCATAACCACAGACACAAATGAGACTAAAACAAGAAGAGAATATTATAAATATCTTTATGCTAAAAAATTAACGTAAATATAGTGGACAAATTCCATAAAAATATAAAGATCAAAACAGACTAAATTAAAATTTTGAATTCTTCTATGACAATTAAACAAATGTAATGAGCAGTAAAATGTATTCCCACTAAGAAAATATGAGGTTCAAATAATTCTACAAGCAAATTTTATCAACCACTTAAGTAATAGATTATGCCAATTTTACACAAAAAATACACACAAATTTTACACAAATCAGAATTAGAAGTCATATTCTGCAATGCATTTTGTAAGTTTAATATAACTATGATACAAAATTTCAGCAAAGACAGCAAATACCCATGGCAATTTTGGAAAAAAAAAGCTGGAGTTATCACAATTCTGGACTTCAAGTTATATTAGAAAGCAATCAAGAAAGTATGGTACTGGAACAAAAACAAACACATAGATCATGGAACAGAATAGAGAACCCATAAATGGACCCACAAATGTATGGCCAAATAATCTTCAACCCAGAAGAAAAAAAATACCCAGTGGAAAAAAGACAGTCTCTTCTACAAATGGTGTTGGGAAACATGGACAGAAACATGCAAATGAATGAAACTGGACCACTTTCTGACACCGTGCAAAAAGTAAATTCAAAATGGATGAAAGACCTAAATGTTATACAAGAAACCATCAAAATCCTAGAGAAGATGACAGACAGTCACTTCTTTGACATTAGACTTAGCAATTTGTTACTAGATATGTCACCTGAGGCAAGATAAAAGCAAAAATAAACTATTGGAACTTTATAAAAATAAAAAGCTTCTGCACAGCAAAGGAAACAACAAAACAAAAGGGCAACCTATGGAATGAGAGAGGATATTCGCAAATGACACAGCAGATAGTGTTAGTATCCGAAATCTTTAAAACTTATAAAAATCAACAACCTAAACATGAATGATCGAGGGGCGCCTGGGTGGCTCAGTTGGTTAAGTGTCCCGCTTTGGCTCAGGTCATGATCTCCTTGGTGGGTTCCAGCCCCGTCGGGCTCTGTGCTGACAGCTCAGAGCCTGGAGCCTGTTTCGGATTCTATGTCTCCCTCTCTCTCTGCCCTCCTCTGCTCGCAGTGTCTCTCTCTGTCTCTCAAAAATAAATAAAAAATATTAAAAAATGAAAAAAAAGATAAATGATTGAATTAAAAAATTGGGAAAAGACATGAACACACATTTTTCAAAGTAGACACATATAAAAATGCTCAACATCACTCACCATCAGGAAAACAGAAATCAAAACCACAATAAGATATCAACTCACACCTATCAGAATGGCTATGCCACAATGCTATGAAACTTGAAATCAATCACAGGAAAACATCTGGAAAACCTCCAAAAATGTGGACGTTAAAAACCAACCTACCAAAGAATGATTGGGCCAATCAGGCAACTAGAGAAGAAATTAAAAAATATATGGAAACAAATTAAAATGAAAATACAACAATCCAAACGATCTGGGATGCAGCAAAGCAGTCCTAAGAGGAAAGTATAATGCAACCCAGGCCTATTTCAACAAACTGGAAAAAGGGCAAATTCAAAATCTAACAGAGCACCAAAAGGAACTATAAGGGGAGAAGCATAAGAACCCCAAATGCAGCAGCAGAAGATAAATAATAAAGATTAGGGCATAAATAAACAACATACAATTAACAAAAATTGAACAGACCAATAAATCCAAGAGCTGTTTTTTTGAAAAAAACAAAAACGAAACAAAATTGATTAATCTCTAGCTAGGCTCCGGAGAAAAATAGAGAAAACACCAAAATAGACAAAATCTATATGAAAATAGATCTCTTACAACCAATCCCTCAGAAATATAAGCAATCATCAGAGATTACTATGAAAAATTACATGTCAACAAACTGAAAAATCTAGAAGAAATGGACAAATTCCTAAACACACATGCACTAACAAAATTCAAACAGAAAGATGTAGAAAATATCAACAGACCCATAATCAGTGAAGAAATTGAATCAGTTACCAAAAATCGCACGATGAATTATAGCCCAGGGCCAGACGGCTTTCCAGGTGAACTCCACCAGACATTTAAAGCAGAGTTAAGACCCATTCTTCTCAAGCTATTCCAAAAAAAATAGAAATAGGACAACTTCCAAACTCATTCTACTAAGCCAGCATCGTGTTGATTCCCAAACCAGACAGAGACCCAACAAAAAAAGAACTACAGGCCAATATCCTTAAGGAATACAGATACAAAAATACTCAACAAGATACTGTCAAATAGAATTCAACAGGATATAAAAAGAATTATCCATCATGATGAAGTGGGATTCATTCCTGGGTTACAGGGCTGGTTCAATATTCACAAATCCATCAATGTGATATATAATGTTAAGAAAAGAAAAGAGAAAAACCATATGATCATGTAGATAGATGCAGAAAAAGCATTTGATAAAATACAACACCCTTTCTTAATAAAAACAATCAAGAAAGTCAGGATAGAAGGAACTTAACTAAATTTTATAAAAAGCACTTTATGAAAAGCCCACAGCTACTATCATCCTCAATGGGGAAAAACTGAGATCTTTCCTCCTGAGATCAGGAACACAACAAGGGTGTCCACTCCCAACACTGTTGTTTAACATAGTGCTGGAAGTCCTAGCATCAGCAATCAGGCAACAAATGGAAATAAAAGGCATCAGAATTGGCAAAGATGAATTCAAGCTTTCACTTTTCACAGATGACATGATACTCTACGTGGAAAACACGATCGACTCCACCAGAAGCCTTCTAGAACTGATCCATGAATTCAGTAACATTGCAGGATACAAAATCAATGTACAGAAATCAGTTGAATTTTTATACACCAATAATGAAGCAATAGAAAGAGAAATCAAGAAAATGATCCCTTTCACAATTGCACGAAAAACCATCAAATACCTAAGAGTAAACCTAACCAACGATGTAAAAGACATATATCATGAAAACTATAGAAAGCTTTTGAAAGAGATTGAAGAAGACAGCAAAAAATGGAAAAAAAACATTCCCTGTTCATGGATTAGAAGAATAAACATTGTGAAAATGTCATTACTACCCAAAGCAATCTACACATCCAATGCAATCCCCATCAAAATTGCATCAGCATTCTTCTCAAAGCTAGAACAAACTATCCTCAAATTCGTATGAAACCACAAAAGACCCCAAATAGCCAAAGTAATATTGATGAAGAAACCCAAAACGGGAGGCATCACAATCCCAGACATTATTTAGCCTCTACTACAAAGCTGTCATCATCAAGACAGTATGGTATTGGCAGAAAAACAGAAACATAGACCAATGGAATAGAGTAGAGAACCCAGAACTGGGCCCACAAATGTATGGCCAATTAATCTTAGACAAAGCAGGAAAGAGTATCCAATGGAGAAAGACAGCCTCTTTAAAGGTGGTGAGGAGAGAACTGGACAGCAACATGCAAAATAATGAAACTAGACACAAAAATAAACTCAAAATGGATGAAGGACCTGAATGTGAGACAGGAAACCATCAAAACCCTCAAGGAGAAAGTGGGAACCAACCTCCTTGACCTCAACCACAGCAATTTCCTACTCGACACATCCCCAAAGGCAAGGGAAATGAAAGCAAAAATGAACTCTTGGGTCTTCATCAAGATAAAAAGCTTCTGCACTGCAAAGGAAACAATCAAGAAAACTAATTGGCACCTGACAGAATGGGAAAAGATAGTTGCAAATGACATATCAGATAAAGAGCTAGTATCCAAAGTCTACAAGGATCTCACCAAACTCCACACCCAAAAAACAAATAACCCAGTGAGGTAATGGTCATAAGATATAAACAGACACTTCTCCAAAGAGTTTCCTCACCTTAAAAATGGCAATAAAATGTGTGCCTACTCACAGGCTGTTTTTAAGATTATAGGAAACCATGTATGTTGTGGTTCTTAAAGTGGTGTTTGGCACATATAAAGCATTCAATTATTTGTAACCATTTGGCACAGAGCTAGTTAGTTTTTAGAGAACAATTGAGTAATTAAATACTCTCAAGATCTCCAGGTAGAAACTGCCCTTAAGACAAGACAGTCTTAACCTACAAGGCTGTGACTGCCAGGAAAACTGTCCACAAAAGGTGAGTGAGCCCGAAGCTCACTTTCTCATACTCTGTGACACTGGGTTTGGAATCCAACAGTTCTTAGAACACTTCTGAGCATGCTCAATCACAGGGTCTAGGAAACTGAGGAAAAATTCAGATCATGTCTCAGGTTCAGAAGGAAGTGTTAGTATAAGGATGATATCAAGAAGACTGAGCCATTTTTGTGGCGACAGTATCTGACACTCAACTAACGTCAGAGAGCACCTGATCTCTCAGATACTCAGATGTTTACCCTTTTTGACACTGTATTCAATAGGCCAGACAGAAGATACTTCTAATCAGAAGCTTGAGAGTGACAAGTACCTAACATGGATTGGCTGTAATTATTCCCACTTGATGGATGAATTGCCATATGATTATGTGGAGGCAAAGACAGGTATTATTCTGGTTTAAGGGCAGAGGAGGAAGAGAAATAGATATGTGAAGGGGAAGTAAAATTCAGATGAATGAGAAAAATAAATTTCAATGTCTACAAAAAGTCACTCAACTCTCAACCTCTTCAATAAGAAAGTCAGTGCACTGGGTTCTGCTGATAACTGCATACCTGGTTTGTAACTGAATTGGGTGAGTAAAACCTATTACAACTCAGACCAGAGTTTGGCCTGTTGAATGAACCCTAACTTTCTCTTGCTCTACTTGTCCCTGGTCAAGGGGAAGGATTATACTATAAGTGGATACAAGGGGGAAAGAAATAGACTAGGGAACAGAGTAACCTTTTAATATAGAAACTCTGCTGTTCTCCAGAATGATGTATGAGGTTCTCAATGTGAGATAGACCATGGGGAAAAAATAGAAAGTGAATAGGATTATGAGATAGCTCTAAGGCAATCCAAAAGTGTGATGGCTTACTATATACTAGGTGTTCTGCCTACTTTATCTTATTCAGTCTACACCTACTCTATAATGTAGGCATTATTAACCTTATTTTATAACTGAGGAAGTTGAGGTTCAAAAACATGTAGGGATCTAACCAAGATGACAGAATAAATGACAAAGGTGGGATATGTTTCTCAGAACACCCATTGATATTTCAGTAAATAAGTTACTCTGCTTTCTTGAGCATCAAATCTCTCATCTAAAATGTATAATATATAAGTGTTTTATAGGGAATGCATAGAAATATGCCATTTCCTTGACCTATAAAAGCAAACCCAGGAGATTGTTACTATTAACATAACATAACCTTTGTACACTTAAGGAAACCTAAGATAATACAGGCTAAATAACCTATCTGTATAGCTCCTCTATAAAGCTAGTCACTGGTAGAGCCAGGACTTAATTCAAGTTTTTCTTGTCCATTTAAGTTTAATAAATTGTTCACAAAGAGTTTAACTCTAACAATCTATGAATCTATGAGCTGTATGACTTTGATCAGATTCCTTCCCTTCCCTGGGCCTATTTTCCCATCTGAAATGAGTAAAATGGATTGGGTAATTTCTAAAGGGTTCGTGTCCTCTGCCTTAGATTTTAAGGTCCAGCCATATATAGCTCAGGTCAAGTAGGAATTTTGTTAAAAAGTCTAGATTACCAAAGTAAGGGAGATGAAGTATATTTTATTAATATATTTTTAGGCACAAGTGTCATTTAGGGCCTTAGATTCCTGGAAGAAACAAATTCCTGAATTTGAACTCTCAGATAAACTAGTTTCAGAAAGTTCTCTATTTCCTTGTAGCTCAGACTGATATTACTGATAGCACATGGAGCCATGGGAAATGTACAGGACCAAGAGTCAGGAGGCCTTACATGAATCGATTCCCATCACTGTGAAACAGGTGGTTGTGTACAATGGTATTGATCAGGCTGACATTGGAAAAGATTGTTTTTAATATTCTCTTAGGAAAAATGATTCATGAGTCAAAAGACTGTTGGTCCATATTCATTAAGATTTGGAGACTGGAATTAAAACTAGAATCTGATGAAAATGTAATTTATTCCACAGAATTAGGATCCTAGACACTTCCTCCTTGAGAGAAGACTGTGACTTGTATGAAACACATGGTAGACATTAAAGAGATTCTGCTCTTAATGCTTTAGACCAAGAAGAGAGTGAATGCATTTGAAGGAATGACTCATTTAAATTTTTATTTAAAATATCCAGAAAGACAGACATTCAAACTATTGTAACTATTCTGGGACAATGCAGCTGCTCGGAACTTTGTGCTTATCTGTCTAAGCCAGGAGTATTTGTTCCAGCAAGGAAGGACGCTGATACATATAAAATCCCACAGAGAAGCATTGCCATTCTTTCTGGCACACTGTTTGCCAAGACCAAGTCCATTCCATGAGGAATGGGGTACAGTTCAATAGCACATTATTCCATAGACCTGTCAGCATCTGAAACTACTAACAACAATTAGGATTTTTTTCTAGGCACCTAATAATCATTTAGTTACAGAGGACTGAATTTATATTTTCTTTCTTCCATTTAACCACTTTTCTGTTTCTTTTTTTCACCACCACTGCATTTCCTCACTTTCTCATCTCCTTTTCTTCACTTTTATACTTTCCTTTTCATTATTCTTTGTCTTTTTAAAAGTTTTTATTTAAATTTTAAGTTTTTATTTATTTATTAAATAACTAAATGGAGTTAACATACAGTATAATATTAGTTTCAGGTGTACGATATAGTGACTCAACACTTCCATACAACACCTGGTACTCACCACAACAAGTGCACTCCTTAATCCCCATTACCTATTTCACTCATTTCCTAACCCATCTCCTCTCTGGTAACCATCTTTTTGCTCTTTATATTTCAGAGTCAAGTTTTTGCTTTGTCTTTCTTTTTTTCTTCGCTAATTTGTTTTCTTTCTTAAATTTCACATATGAGTGAAATCATATGGTATTTGTCTTTCTCTGACTGGCGTTTTCACTTAACATAATAGTCTCTAGCTCCATCCATGTAATTGCAAATAGCAATATTTCATTCTTTTTTATGGATGCATAATATTCCATTGTATATATTTATATACCACATCTTTATTCATGTCTTCTCCTCTTCTGTTTCCTCCCTTTATTTCATACTTTCCTCTCTTCATTTCATATCCTCTCTTCTATTTGTTTTGTTTTCTATTTCTCCATTTTATCATCATTTGTTCTCCTCTTTCTTACCTAATTACCAGTGATGTCAAGAAAGAAACTTGCCTATGGCCATTTTCCTCTTTCCAAGAGGACTGAAACTCCAACCAAACATATGTAAAAAAATTCCACATGGCAAAAATAAGGCCCAAGAAGTCATCCAGATATTTCCCACCAAAATCTAGCCACTGCACTGTTACTCGCCATCTCCCTGCTTCCCGTGTTTTTCCTTATTCGTTCATTGCTTGATATCTACTCACCATATGGCCATTGTTATGATCAAAAACTATAATTTGGGGCTAGTTGTGTGTAAGCTCTGTACCAAATTAATACTTAGGTCCTTTCCTTAAAGTAACTGATAGGCCATGCCAGATAACACTTGATACAAGTAGATGACAGGACATAAAATGTTAAAATTTCAGAGCATGAATTCTACATCTCTCAAGTTATGGTAATATCTTGCAACAATCAGAGGCCAGATCAGGTGGAACTTGGTAGACTTTAGTATAGATTTAGGATGATGTTTTAACTGCAATGGGCAGTCCCTTATTGTTCATATGACTTTCAGCAAGGGGTTGGGTATCATTTGCTTCTGTAATATTAACATCAAGTACAGGCCTTGACTGACTTCCTGATTAGGTCAGAACCCTACATAGTACCTCTAGAAACTTTTCTGTTCAAATGTAAAACGAAGTTGATAACAAGAACTCCCTTGTATAATTAATGTGAGAACTAAGTGAGATAATCTATGTAAAGCATGGCCCACAATATCTATAATATGTACTATCCATGTACTATTGGGTTATTCTGAATAACCCAAAAATTATAGACAGTATAGATGAGTGTGTGTCAGGCCTGTCTTGACTCTGACCCTGCTACAAAATAAGGCTTCTCAGCCTCAGCACTACTGACATTTTTGTGTGAGTGGGTAGAAGGTGGGAAGGGTGTCTTGCGTATTGTAGGATGTTCAGTAGCATCTTTGCTCTCTATTCACTTGACAGTAGTAACACTCCCTTCCCAAGTATGACAACTAAAAGTAACTCCAGGCATTAACAGATGTTCCCTGGCATGGTAAAATTTTCCCATTAAAAATTACTGATCTAAAGTGGTACCAAAATACAATGCAATGTGCTAGCTAATTTGAACTCACAGAAGATCCAGGGTAGCTGATATATTCATTTAGATACTGGTTGCTCAATTCTGGGTGAGGAGGAGAGGGAAAGGGGGGATATAAAATTTCCAGTTGAATCAAAAGTGGAATTCTAGAAAAAGCGCAAACTCAAAACCTAACAGAGCACCTAAGGAAACTAGAAAGGGAGCAGCAAGAGCACCCCATACCCAGCAAAGGAAGATAAATAATAAACTGCTGGGCAGAATTAAACAAGATAGAATCCACAAAAACAATTGAATAGATGAGTGAATCCAAGGGTTAGTTTTTTAAAAAAATAAACAAAATTGATAAACCACACCCTAGGCTGCTCAGAAAGGAAAGAAAGAACACTCAAATAGACAAAATCATGAAGGAAAATGGATCTATTACAACAGATCTCTCAGAAATACAAGCAATCATCAGAGATTACTATGAAAAATTATATGCCAATAAACTGGACAATTTAGAAGAAATGGACAAATTCCTAAATGCACATGCACTACCAAAATTCAAACATGAAGAGATAGAAAATCTGAACAGACCCATAACCAGTGAAGAAACTGAATCAGTTATCAAAATCTCCCAACGAATGAAAGCCCAGGGACGGATGGTTTCCCAGGGGAATTCTACCAGACATTTAAAGCAGAGTTAACACCAATCCTTCTCAAGCTATTCCAAAAAATACAAATGGAAGGAAGACTTCTAGATTCATTCTACGAAGCACATATCACTTTGATTCCTAAGCCAGACAGAGACCCAACCAAAAAAAAAAAAAAAAAAAAAAAGAGAGAGAGAGAGAGAGAGAGAGAATTACAGGCCTATATCCCTAATGAATACGGTAGCAAAAATGCTCAACAAGATACTAGCAAATCGAATTTAACAGCATATAAAAAGAATTATCCATTTTGATCAAGTGGGATTCATTCCTGGGTTACAAGGCTGGTTCAATATTCACAACTCCATCAATGTGATATATCACATTAACAAAAGAAAAGAAAAAAAAACATATGAATTTGTCAATAGATGCAGAAAAATCATTTGACAAAATACAACATCCCATCTTAAAACCCTCAAGAAAGTCGGGATAGAAGGAACTTACTTAAACATCATAAAAGCCATTTATGAAAAGCCCACAGCTAATGTTATCCTCAATGTGGAAACACTGAGAGGTTTCCCCTTGACATCAGGGACACGATAGGGATGTCCACTCTCTCCACTGTTGTTGAACATAGTGTTGGAATTCTTAGCATCAGCAATAAGACAACAAAAGTAAATAAAAGCCATCAGAATTGGGAAAGAAAAAGTCAATCTTTCACTTTTCGCAGATGACATGATACTCTACATGGAAACCCCAAACTACAACACCAGAAGCCTTCTAGAACTGATCAATGAATTCAGTAATGATGCAGGGTACAAAATCAATGTACAGAAATCGTCTGCATTCTTATACACCAAAAATGAAGCAGCGGAAAGAGAAATCAAAAAATAGATCCCATTCACAATTGTACAAAAAACCATAAAATACCTAGGAATAAACCTAACCGAAGATAGAAAAGACCTGTATGCTGAAAACTATAGAAGCCTTATGAAGGAAATTGAAGAAGACACCAAGAAATGGAAAAACATTCTGTGCTCATGGATCAGAAGAATAAACATTGTTAAAACGTCATTATTACCCAAAGCAATCTACAAATTCAATGTAATCCCCATCAAAGTTGCACCAGTATTCTTCTCAAAGCTAGAACAAACTCTCTTAAAATTTGTCTGGAACCACAAAAAAAACGCAAATAGGCAAAGTAATATTGAAGAAGAAAATCAAAACGGGAAACATCACAATCCCAGACTTTTGCCTCTACTACAAAGCTGTCATCATCAGGACGGTATGGTATGGGCACAAAAACAGCACATAGACCAATGGAATAAAATAGAGAGCCCAGAACTGGACCCACAGTGTATGGCCAATTAATCTTTGACAAAGCAGGAAAGAGTATCCAATGGAAAAAAGACAGCCTCTTAAACAGGTGGTGTTGGGAGAGCTGGACAGCATTCACAAAAATAAACTCAAAATAGATAAAGGACCTGAATGTGAGACAGGAAGCCATAAAAACCCTAGAGGAGAAAGCAGGAAGTAGCCTCCTTGACCTCAATCGCAGAAATGTCCTCCTCGACACATCTCCAAAGGCAAGGGAATCAAGAACAAAATTGAACTGTTGGGACCTCATCAAGATAAAAAGATTCTGCACTGCAAAGAAAACAATCAGGAAAACTAGTAGGCAACCAACAGAATAGGAAAAGATAGTTGCAAATGGCATATCAGATAAAGGGCTAGTATCCAAAATCTGCAAGGTATTCACTAAACTCCATACCTGAAAAATGAATAATCCAGTGAAGAAATGGGCAGAAGATCTGAACAGACACTTCTCCAAAGAGGACATCCAGATGGGCAACAAGCACATGAAATGATGCTCAGTGTCACTCATCATCAGGGAAATTCAAATCAATACCACACTGAGATACCACCTCACACCAGTCAGAGTGGCTAAAATGAATAAATCAAGAGACTATAGATGCTGGTGAGGATGTGGAGAAACGGGTACCCTCCTACACTGTTGGTGGCAATGTAAACTGGTGCAGCCACTCTGGAAAACAGTATGGAGATTTCTCAAAAAACTATCAATAGAACTCCCCTATGACCCAGCAATAGCACTAGTAGGGATTTACCCAAAGGATACAGATACGCTGATGCATCAGAGCACATGTACCCCAATGTTCATAGCAGCAATGTCAACAATAGCCAAATCATGAAAAATGCCTAAATGTCTGTTATCTGACAAATGGATAAAGAAAATGTGGTATATATACACAATGGAGTACTACATGACAATGAGAAAGAATGAAATCTGGCTATTTGTAGCAAAGTGGATGGACCTCGAGGGTGTCATGCTAAGTGAAATAAGTTAGGCAGAGAAGGACAGATACCATATGTTTGCACTCATAGTTCTAACAGGAGAAACCTAACAGAGGAACATAGGGAGGGGAAGGGGGAAAGAGAGTTGGGGAGAAACGGACACAAATCATGACAGACTATTAAATACTGAAATGAACCGAGGGCGGAAGGGGGAGGTAGCTTGGGGAAGGGGGTGGTGGTCATTGTCGGGGGCACTTTTTGTGAAGAGCACTTGATGTTATATGGAAACCAACTTGACAATAAACTATAAAAAATAATAGATATGCTTCCTGAGGTAAGGGGCAAAAATAGCAAAAATAAACTATTGGGACATCATCAAAGTAAAAACTTCTGCACAGTGAAGGAAACAATTAACAAAACTAAAAGGCATCCTATAGAATGGGAAAAGATATGTGCAAATGATATATCTGATAAAAGGTTAATATCCAAAATACAGAAAGAACTTATAAAACCCCACACCCAAAAAATAAATACCCAGTTCAAGAATGAGCAGAAGACATGAATAGACATTTTTGCAAAGATGATACACAGATAGCCAACAGACACATGAAAAAATTCTCAACATCACTGATCATCAGGAAGATACAAATCAAAACTATAATATCTCACCCCTGCCAGAATGGCTAAGATTAATAAGAAACAACAGGTATTGGTGGGAATGTGTAGAAAAGTGAACACTTTTACACTGTTGGTGGAATGCAAACTGATAAAGCCAATCTGGAAACCAGTATGGATGTTGCTCAAAAAGTAAAATATAGTACTACCCTATGATCCAGTATTTGCACTAGTAGGTATTACCCAAAAAATACAAAAACACTAATATGAAGGGATACATGCACCCTGATGTTTATAGCACCATTATCTACAAAAGCCAAATTATGGAAACAGCCCAAATGTCCATCAACTGATGAATGGATAATGAAGTGAGATATGTATGTGTGTGTGTGTATATATATATAACTCATTCACATTTACTTTATTCATTCATCAATCCATGGACACTTGGACTGTCTCCATGATTTGGCTTTTGTATATGCATGTATATGTATATGCATATATACAATGAAATATTTTTCAGCCATATAAAGGAATGAAATTTTGAAATTTGCAAGGGCATGAATGGAGTTAAAGGGTATAATGATAAGTAAAATATATCAGTCAATTACCATATGATTCCACTCTATTGTGGAATTTAAGAAACAAATGAGCAAAGGGAAAAAAAGTGAGAGAAAGAAAACAAGTATGGATAACAAAAAATTGGTTTCTGAGGGGGGGTGGGTAGGGGTATTGGTAAAATAGGTGATAAGGATAAAGAATTGCACTTGTCATGATCACCGGGTGATATGGATTTGTTGAATAAGTATATTGTAAACTGGAAACTAATAAAACTGCATTTTAAACAGCTAGAATTTAAATAAGTCAGGCAGAGAAGGACAGAAACCATATGTTTGCACTCATAGGTCTAACAGGAGAACAGGAGAAACCTAATGGAGGACCAGGGGGAGGGGAAGAGGGAAAGAGAGTTCGGGAGAGAGAGGGATGCAAAACTTGAGAGACTATTGAATGCTGAAAATGAACTGAGAGTTGAAGGGAAAGGAGGAGGGGGAAAAGATTCCGTGGTGGTGATGGAGGAGGGCCTTTGTGGGGAAGAGCGCTGGGTGTTGTATGGAAACCAGTTTGACAATAAACTATTTAAAAAACAGAATTTAAATTAAAACTTTAAAAAACAAGTAGAAAAGGAAGGAATGGGTGAAATAGGTAATGGGGATTAAGAGTACACTTATCTTGATGAGCACTGAGTAATGTATAGAATTGCTAAATATCCATTAGATACTGAATCAATTTTTCTTAAACCTGTCACAACACAGCATTTTATATACTGTTAAGTGAAACTGCAATACAATCCAAGTTTATTTTGGGAGTGTTTGCTGTATCATTGGATTTAATGAAATGTTTAGAGGTGCAGTAGGCATGACTTTGAGTAGATAATGAAAGAAAATGCAAAATGCTTATTGATTCATGATGTGGTTTCATCTTAGCTTGGGTAAACCATGCAGTATTTAATACATAGTAGCAAAATATTTACTATTGAAGCTT
Source organism: Helogale parvula (assembly GCA_004023845.1). Lineage (NCBI taxonomy): Eukaryota > Metazoa > Chordata > Mammalia > Carnivora > Herpestidae > Helogale > Helogale parvula. Next base: position 14,599 of record PJEM01019943.1, read on the forward strand.
GAAAAAATATGAGTTCTATGTGTGCAATCTTTCATTT
>PJEM01019945.1:0-14643 GCA_004023845.1 Helogale parvula
CCAAATCCAACTAAATAGAATATGGAGAATCATTAATGGCAACACATTTGAAAACAGAGTATATTTTTAAATAAGTTGCAGTAGCTTTGGATAAGTTCCCCTAGCTTTGGATATGATCACAAAGACTTTTAAATGTAACTGAGACCAAGGGTCCTTCCATTTTTTAACCTTCTACATCTTCTGGGATAACAGAGCCTTGTGAAAGGACACAGAGGCTAGGCTGTCTTTGGGGTTCAGGTGAGCTGTCCACCTTTCACTGACAGCCAAAGCTATTGGCTCTAATAGATTGAGTTGTCCTATATTTCTGACATGAGTTGTTCAGAAGATAACATAGTCTTTATTTAGCCCAAAACACAAGACCAATCATATAGCTGGGATAATAGTAAGGAAAAAATAATATAGTTGACTTGGTAACTTAATAATTTTTCAACTTTTAATTTTTCTTAAAAGTCCAAAAGACCATTTAGGGTATGGAACTCTCTAAACTTGGGACTTTTTTCCTGTTTTATCTTTGTGTGGGCACAAGATCCACAGTTTCCAGTATATTAGGGGCATATAACTACCTATAAAAATGGAGACCCAAAAATTCTAAAAGAGTTTAGAAATATGGTGAATCTGTTGGTGACAAGGATTACAGAAATGTTACATCTAAAAGGATTTGTAGTAGCCACCCAATTGAATCTCTTTTTAGAGATTTATTTAATGACATTATAAATTATTAGACAAGATATGGCATAAATCTTATCTTCCTTGCTGTTTATCCAATGCCTTTTTAATAACAATCTGTTTGAGCAGTACTTTAATGGATGAAGAAATGATTTCAGAATATATGTTAATAACCAAAACTGTCTTAAATACTACCCACAATATGAAAACACAGGCTTTCTGACTGTGAATAATACTGACATACAGTGAAAAAGAGAACAAGAATAGATAAGATAATCTCAGACATGATAGAAAAATATTTCCCCAAGAAGACATTCACATTTTCTTAGATTTTTATCCTGATGAAAAATTTATATTTTCACTATCACAGCACTAATTTGACTGTGATCTATAATTTTTTTTACAATGTATGTATCTGCTTCTATGCACTTTTGAGGGTGTAGTCATATTCCAGCCTATATAATCATTCCCTTTTCTCGGTCACCATGTTAAGTTGCTGCATAGGTTCTACCATTCAAAATAGTCCTACTCCTGCCCCTCTAGGAGAGAGATGTTTTTGAGATTTCATGACGTGTTTGTAATGAAAGTGGTATTAGACTTCCTATTTGTTTTCTTCTTGTATCAGCTTTTGCCTGTTTATTCTTATTTATTTGTTTGTTGTAATTGGTGTAATTCAGTAGTCATTTAGTATAACTCATTTACAATTGGTAATAGCTACTATCAAATGCAGCACAAAGTATGCTTAATGAGGAATTTAACATATTTTTGGAAGAAGTTTGTAAAAACTTCAGGATGACTATTAGGCAATTATCAAGGTGAAAGTTGAGGCAGTCAATAAATAAGAAGTGCCTGCTGTATGCCATATCTCCAAATACTTTATGAGGAATAGGGTAACAGGAAATAAAACAGACATAAGCTCTATCCTGTGAAACAGTCTTTCCATAGACTAACAACTAGCATGCCAAGCGCTCACTCAGCTCTGTGCTTCAGTTTTGTTAGCTTTTGCGGCATGCCCATGCTCACATCTGCCCCACCCTTTCCTGCCAGGTCCTTTCCTTCACAACTGGTCAATGGCATGTCTGTACTCTGAAAGCTCTAGGCTGAGAATACAATTCAGTCTGCTTGCTTGGCTACAATGTTTCATGCATGGCCAACCTTTCCACTTCGTCCCCTCGTCACACATCACCTAATATACAGTAAGGTCACCGGACGCACTCAATATTGCAAATAAATAAATTATGTCTTTGTCACTTTTTTCTACTTTCTTTTTCATTTAGGCTTCTGAAAAATGGAAGGTGTATTATCCATCCTGCCCGTCTCAACTATATATTCTCCCTGAACGGTTGATATGGCCGCTTCGTTGGGTTAGGGAAAAAAGTTTAGAAACAGGCATTTTGACAATTTCATAGACATAAATTTAGAGATGCACAAGTTTCCTTTAGTGTGGGAACAAATATCTTTAAAATAGAATGCTGGAAATTTTTAAAAAATATTCTTTTTTCTTTTTCAGAAACGAATATAAAATTATGAAATTTAAAATAGGAATATATTTATTAAAATTTGTCTGACTTAATTACTCATCTTATCTGTTTCTTTTTTCAACTTTGAGGCTTGGTAACAAGAAGAAAAGAAAATACTTAGAAGAAATAGTATATAGCTTACAGTAAGTGTTGAGAATTCTACTTTATCTACACTATATATCCTATCTCAAGATAATTATTTTTCCAATTCTTTAGCATTGCATTTCAAACCAAGCTTGTTATACCTTTTTGTTACTGAATTCTAGGAAAAAGTGCCACACATTAATATCTCAGTTGGAACAATCAAGACCACATATTATTGAGGTTTCTTATTAAAAGTGGCATTTTCATTAAAATCCCCTTCTTTGCCATGAAAAGCCATGATGATGTATTATCTATTTTGAACAAATGTTCTGCAGAAAGTGCCTAGGAGGTAATAACACAGTTTAAGGAAAAAAATTAAATATGATGGCTAGCCAAATGCAATTTACACATTTGTGTTTTTTGGTGGCAAGTCATATATCTTGTGAAAAGGGATGCACCTCAGGCATGAATAGAGAAAAAAAGTTTGTAATATTACAAAAATAAAAATACATCGGGGAGAATTGCACTAAATCCAGATATTTTAGTTCACAAAAATCCCAAAGCAGAACCAAATGAATGTTAAAGGATACCTTTTTATCTTTCTTTCAGGTAAAAACCTGTTTGTTTTTTTTTACTCTCCTGACCCTAAGGTGTGTCCCCGGAAGTATCCTTCTTCCCTCCCCCCTTCAGATCCTTCAGCTGCACTGAGGGGGTGGAGCTAGGATCCAAGGGGTCCCTCTATTTGAGGGTAGCACAGTGAGCCCAGATACTAGGGGGAAAACACAATGCTGCCATTTACAAGCTTTTGGACTCTATCGCAGTCATCTTATCTCCCTGTGCCTCATTTTTTTCAGCCATAAAACAAATGAGGAATGTGAATACATGTCTAAACCCTCATCCTTCCAAAATAACCCACTGATAGTCTAGTGTCCATCTACTCTTTCCGTACTTTAAATTCAACGGACACAACCACAACAAAGAGGTGACGCCCACCTATTGCCCAAGCAGCATCCCTGGTTTCCCAGTTCCATGACGTGTTGCTACAGCTCCTGTCTGAGCTCTACTTCTAAATTCTCATCATTTTCAAAGTCCAGCTATGAGGCTCCTGTGCTGAGGTGGCTTCTATACCTCCCACACACTGCTCTGGGCTGGAAATGATGGCATGCTTTGAAAAATTCCCCCAGTATGTGATCTATAACCCACTGAAACACTTACCCTTTTCTACCTTGCAATTCATGCACGTGTTTTTATCTCTCTGCTACATTATAGGTTCTCTGAGGGCAATGCCATGACTTATCAGCCTTTATATCTTCTGTGGTACCTACCATAGCCTTGCCAGTAGGTAGCAGGAATTTAATTAATGTTTATTGTGTAAATGAATATTTAAAAAAAAAGGTTCTCTATACTATTTTATTCTGTAGCAAGATAAGATGATATAAGATCAGAGATGTGAAAGCCTTGGGAGAGTAAAAGTTTTATTGAAATGAAAGGCTTGATGGCTGGAATACTATACAGGCACATTTGACAAGGGAATAAAAATCCTTGAGGGTTATTCACAACTGACAGAACTCTGAGGTGTGACTTGGCTACTAAGGAAATTCCTGGGCTATAAGTGTAGCTTTATGAAAAATTGAGATAACATACTCGGAGAACACTGGGAGGAATAAAATGCCAAAGAGAACAGCTTTTTCAGAGCTGTCAAGACATCTTAATTTGTTTTCATGCAGAGAGACTTGTCAAACTGCCACTAACTATCTTGCCTCCTTGTCACAGCAAAGTTTCTATACGTTGTGCCAACTTCACTTTCTTCATAGCCAAATAATTTCGCCAATGTGTGACAAAGCCATTGCATGCCAACTGCATGCTGAAGTTGCCTATGGTTTGACACCATCCCTGCTGCAAACTCTAAGTAATTAGGGATGAATTCTAAAATGCTGATGCTAACCTTTTTGTATGAAGGCCTAAGCCAGGTGGAAGGTCACAGTAATTCTGCAGAGGCGTCATCTCTTGGAATCATTCAAAAATTTCTTTATTTTGAAAGAATTAATGTAAAGACCACATCTGAGATTACAAAGGATAAGCAACTAAGACCTTGTTTCTTGACGTGTGGTATTCAGACCAGCAGCCTTGAAAGGATACTAGGACTACTTAGAAATGCAGGCTCTCAAGCCACTGTTCATCATTATTTAATGAAACTAAACACTTTTAAAGAATTATTTAGAGACAGAGTGCATGAGTGGGGTGGTAGGGGGAGGAGAAGGGGGAGAGAGAAAGAAAGAGAGAAAGAGAGAGAGAGAGAGAGAGAGAGAGGGAGGGAGAGAGAGAGAGAGAGAATCATAAGTATGCTCCACAGTGAGCACAGAGCCCAACATGGGGCTTGATCTCAAGACCCTGGGATCATGATGTGACCCAAAATTAAGAGTTGAACGCTCAACCGAATGAGCCACCCAGGCATCTCAATGAGACAATACATTTTAATAAGATTGTAGGTGATTCATAATCACATTAGACTTTGAGATGCGCTGCTCTAAGGCAGGGGATAGTAAAAAAGAAAAAGCAACAATTTTTGTACCTCATTGTGGTTACAAATATTTAAAAAAATAGAAGAAAACTTTCCCATTCAGTTAATCTAATAAAGATATTTTTAATTTAAAAATATCTTTCAAAACTAAAGAAAATAAAGTTGTATAACTGAGATGGAAACAAAGGGGAAGATAAAACCTGACCTTAAGATAACTGCTTATAATAATCAATGTACTTAATTTCCCTTCCAAATGTTGCCATGTGGATACAGAATTAATGAAAATATATAAGTGCTTATTCAGAAAACCCTAAGTTAATCATTAGTGGCTACCTCCTCATTTCTAGTCAATCACAGTTAATAAGCATTTATTATTACTTTATCATAAAGCTTAGAATTAACCAATGACTATACCATTGCAATTTTAGAGAAATATTTAAAATCCTAAGAAAAATATTTTCCATAATATTAGTAAGAACAAAAGGTTTTGGAAAAATATTCAGATCATGAGTTCCCTACTTTTTTATTTTACTAATGCTAATTTTCATTTTTTTCCTGAAGAAGCTCAAATATGGATTGCAAAGTCAGGTTTTCCCTCAATCAAAGAAACATTCATAAGAATAAATATGTGTAATAAAAATTTTTTTAAAAATTAAAAAAAAGAATACATATGTGTTTACTTAAAACATACAAAAGACTTTTAGGTAGAATCCAATGACCTTTAGGTATTCACACTGTGCTTTCTGGAGTTCAATTCAAAATTAAATATATTTGGACTCTTCACTATATATTGAACTAAGTGGAATTCATGAATCACTTCATTATGATTTATCTGTCATTATTTTAGATATATTTACAGAGCTTTACATATTATAGTTTCTCAAATTGCGCATGTGGTATTCTTCCATTAAGTATCATACTACGTTCATAAGAATCCTTACTAAAAGGACACAAATTTAGTAAAAGCCATGTATTCTCATTTTAAAATGCAATGTAATGAAATGATGCTCAACATCACTCATCATCAGGCAAATACAAATCAAAACCACAATGAGAGAACACCTCACACCTGTCATAACGGCTAACATTAACAAGCCAAGCAACAACAGATGTTGGCAAGGATGCAGAGAGAGAGGATCTCTTTTGCACTGCTGGTGGGAATGAAAACTGGTGCAGCCGCTCTGGAAAACAGTATGAAGATTCCTCAAAAAATTAGAAATAGAGCTACCCTATGACTCAGCAATTGCCCTACTAGGTATTTATCCAAGGGATACAGGTATGCTGTTTTGAAGGGACACATGCACTCCTGCTGTTTATAGCAGCACTATCAGCAATAGCCAAAGTATGGAAAGAGCCCAGATGTCCATCGATGGATGAATGGATAAAGAAGATGTGGTACATATGCAAAATGGAGTATTACTCGGCAATCAAAAAGAATGAAATCTTGCCATTTGCAAGTATGTGAATGGAACTAGAGGGTATTATGCTAAGTGAAAGTAGTCAGTCAGAAAAAAAATATATATGATTTTGCTCATATGAGAACTTTAAGATACAAAACAGATGAACATAAGGGAAGAGAAGCAAAAATAATATAAAAAACAGGGAGAGGGACAAAAACATAAGAGACTCTCAAATATGAAGAACAGGGGTTACTGAAGGGGTTGTAGGAAGGGGGATGGGTTAAATGGGTAAGGGTCATTAAGGAAATCTACTCTTAAAATCATTGTTGCACTATATGCTAATTAACTTGGATGTAAATTTAAAAAACTAATTAAAAATTAGAAATAAAAAAATAAAAAAATAAAATGCAATGTAAGATTTTAAAAATTAGAATCTTAAGCAAATATTGTTGCTTATACTTAAAGGTGTTTATGAATATTCTTATGTATTTGAATTCCTCTGGGTGCGCACTAGAAGTCCAATGCACTATCCATTGGGCCACAGAGCCTGCGAATATTCTTATGTATTTGAATGAGTTTATTTAAAAAGATTCAATCTTAGTGTTAATACAGAGGAGTATATTTTGAGTTACTCATTTAATAAACTTTTATTTAGCAACTGATAGGTAATAGGCAGTATCCAAAGGTTTTAGAATCCAAAGACAATAGACAAAATTCCTCATCTCATGGAGTTCAGTCTTGTAGGGAAGAAAGACAGCTAAACCAATGTGATACCATGCATTCTGCCTTATAAGAGACAATAGAATAAGTGTTATCCATGATGGAGTTTGGTGTCTGAGAACTAGTCTGGAGAAATCAGAAAAGTTGTGATGGGGTGGATTTTCTATAAGTTGAGCCTGAGACTGTAATTATTGACAAAGTGATTTCTAAAGAGAGTATTCTTAGGGGCGGGAGAATGGGGGAAGCAGAATAGGAGGAGGGAAAGCTAAGTATGGATGTGGTCTCATCTGAAGAAAAGTTTTCCCTGGACTAGGGTGGTCAGTTGGTGGCTTTTATGTTGATTCCTCCTAGAAATAAAAAGATGCCTCAACCAATCAGTGGGGGCAGGGGAGGCAGTGGGAAGACTCTCTCTAGGAGGATTCATAGGATTGGTAATGTTTGGGTTTATCAGGGGGAAAAAGAAGACCAATACAGCATAGAAGACAGTATAAGGTGGAGAGATGCAGAGATATGAAATAATACTCCATATATGTAATGGTCAAGGGATTTCTAAGAAGTACAGAGAAAAGATCATTCCAACTGACAATTAGCTATTAACTATAGAAATTAGTTCATGTAATGTTAGCAGACTAAACCCAGAGGACATGCTTCTTGATCATTATCAGTCAATTATATGACAGCACGTCTAATATGGTTTGAATGTTCATGACAAAACCTATTTCAATTTATATTACTCTGAATCCACAGGAGTATTTCCCAACTGAGATAATGCTCAAAGTGTATTTCTTCTTATTGTCATTTCTATAATGCAGAAATAACTCTATGACATTTCTATAGGTTAAACTTGTCATATTCACTGACTTATTTAATTTATCTGAAGGCTTAATGTGTGCCAAGCATTGTATGTAGAATAAATATATTTTTATGTATTTCTGATTTAGCTCATTATGCTTTAATAAAGTGCCACTGTAATAAAATAATATGTGATAGATTCAATCCTCCTTCAAATATTCTTAATAGTAATAGCTAATATTTCATGAGTGATCTTACTGTGTGCTAGACATAGTACTAAATGTCTTACATTTATTTTCTAACTTAATCACTACAATAACCCTGAAAATTGGTACCATAATTAACTCCCTTTTATTAATAAAGAAATAGGCTGGATATGGCTAGTGTCTTGCCTAAACTCATCTACCTGGTGTACAAGTCTGTCTTTTTACCACCATGGTATACTGTTCCCAAGAAGCCAGAAGAAATAAATTTCAGAAATTGACCAGAGGTGAAAATTTTCAGTATGTTTGTTTTTTATTCAAATTGATCTTGTTGGAAGTTTCAAGCTACATTTGATGTATATGTGTGGGTATGGGTGTGTATATGTGTGTGTAGGTGTGGGGGTGGGTATTAAAAATATTTCTTAAATTATTTAAATCTAGCATCTGTGAAATAAGGTTATTTTACATCAAACACCACATAGGTTGTAAGGACAACCTACTGTAAGGTTTAAAAGGATTATTTATAATAAATTAATTAAAAATATAGGATACAGACAGGAAATAATACCAAAACATTTGAACAAACATATTATTTACCAACTAAAATTACCTAGCTCATCGTCATAAATTTGATTTCTGCCCCAATGATTCTAATAAAACAAGTTTCTTAGAGATAATACTTACCACACAACAGTTGTATGAATATTATGAAAATGCATTAAAATATTTCATGAGCTACAAATGTTAGTAACAGGTTAGTGACACAGTGGAATCCAATCGATTTTCCTTCACCTTCATTCTCTTATATTTTTACTGACGTGAATCTTACTCTCTTTTTAATCTGTCACTATCATTGGTCCCCAGACACCATGACCGTTGTTACTAATTCTCTATTGTATTTAATCTATGTTCTGGAGGACTTTCTCAGGCAAACATGAGCATGTCCTTATTCAGATGTTCTTTAACATTTTAAGTTTACTGGATACAACCAAAGAATTCACTAATTTTGATTTTGACATGTCATCACTCATCTCAATTACAGAATTTATTGCTTGCATATTTTAGAATTTAGAAGAGTCTCTATCATATCAACTTATCTTGTAATTTGTAAATTTTAGATTTATTAGTATTGTTGAACATTCTCTTCAGAGATGGTTACAGGCTAGAATCAAATCATTATCCACATCTGTGATTATTCCTTCAGGATATGTTACTAGTTGTGAAAATACAAGGTAAAAAAGCATACAAAAGCTTTACAGGCCCTTGATTCATTTCCAATTTTTTTAAAAAAATTAAGTTTATTTATAGAAAGAGAGAGGGAGGGAGAGAGAGAACAAAGGAGGGGCAGAGAGAGGGAGAGAGAGAATCCCAAGCAGGCTCTTTGGTGTCAGTGAAGAGCCCAATGCAGGGCTTGGTCTCACAAATCATAAGATCATGACGTGAGCTGAAACCAAGAATTAGATGCTCAACTGACTGAGCCTCCCGAGTGCCCCTAATTTCCAAGTTGCTCTTAAAAAATATTATGTCCATTTGCACTCATATGTAGTACATTCTAGTGCCTTTCTCACATGAGTGAGAACCATGAGTAAAGATTTTGTTTTCAAAATTTGTTTTCTGAAGTGGTAATAGTTAAAGTATCCACCTTGTCAATCAGAGAATTGAAAGTCATAAAGACTAAATTGTTGGTCAGTGAATTCATAGGAAGATTTGGAACAAAACACAGAAAATAGGGCTGACGTACAGTATAATACAACAAAGCTCATGCTCTTGAGTCATACTAATGGGTTCTAATCCCTTCCCCACCACTCACTGGGATGTGACCCTCATCTCATCATCTGTAAAACTAGCGTAATGGTAACTATAGGCTATTTTTGAAAATGAATAGATAGCATATGTGTAGCATTTATCAAGTGCTAGGCTCTCTAATGAAGAATCATTTTCTAAAAAAAAATATTTTAACTGAAGATATCAATTTGAAGGAATTTTATTCTAAACATTGGAACTAGAGATTTCTAAATATAGAAAATCATATATTACGACTTGGCATATACATCATGATAACAATAGAAAATAAATAAGTTGTTTTTGAAAAATGAGCTCTTCTAGAAAATACCTTCCCTCCTAGAATTTTAGTTAAATATTAGATATGATCGTCAGGACTTAGAAAATATCATCAATTTTGAATACTATAGCAATTAGACAAAATGGACTCGAATTCTTTACTCTCATTTGCGGGAAGATAAATATAAGAGCAAATTTTGTTCTAATGGTATTGCACTGTGTTCTCTTTCACTAAATACTGTCAATTTCCATGTGCAGGGATTATAAAGTAGAAGATATTCTAAATGAGATTTTCAAACTAATTAGCCTCTTGCCTGACATACTCAATGACAAGAAAAATAAATAGTACATCATGATTCATTTAAACTCACAGGACTGAAATTAATGGTATTACTACTTGCTATTTTACTACAGAAGAGAATAATGTGAAAAGCAACATAACTCCCCTACTGAATACTTGGTTATTTGTGTTTCCATGCATTTTTTCACATTTTAAACCATTAGGTATTAATGTGATAACAAGGAAACAGTGAACCATGAGTAAAGATAATTTTCTTTTAAATATATCATTCTATACATTGTTTTTCCTTTGAGTACAATGCCCCCAATGCCTTGCCATATTCATGTAATTTCATTTAGAAACTACTCACTTGGCCTCACTCTCTTTTATTGGTGATGATGACATATCAACTCCTGCTCAACAAGGAACTGTTTTATTTTCCTTTTGTTTTATTTTTTTTTTCCAGATGCTTAAAAAACTTGAACGGCTTAGCAACACTCTGTGTGATCTTTTGTTTTTGAACAACCACCTCTGTGTATTTGTAGTTCTACTGAGCAAGGTCAGATGTAACCAGGGCCAAGTAGCAAAGCCATTCTAACCTTGGCATAAGAGCAGTAAATATTAACAATCATAAAACTCTTATAATCACAGCACATACATTTAATTTTTCTGGAAACATCTGCGCACCTTATATTTTACATGGCCAATTCTAGTTCTTTCCATGATGGTAACTCTACCTGTAGCTTTAAGAATGAAGTGCAGGGGCTGGGTGGTTCAGCTGGTTAAGTGGTCAACTTGGTTCAGGTCATGATCTCACAGCTCGAAGTCTCATGAGTTCAAGCACCACGTCAGGCTCTGTGCTGACAGCTCAGACCCTGGAGCCTGTTTCAGATTCTGAGTCTCCCTCTCTCTGCCCCTCCCCTGCTCACACTCTGTCTCTCGCTGCCTCCCTCTCTCTCTCAAAAATAAATAAACATTAAAAAAAAAAAAGAATGAGTGCAAAGATAGTAAGATCATGAAACATCTGACCTGTGGCCCACTTGATATCCCTCATACAGAAAGACGGTCAGAAACACAGTACAGTAACTGCCACAGTTATATCTCATGATAATGCCATGTGAGAATGTTATGAATATGTTTGGTGACTCTGTCATCTACATTTTTTCAAGACCCTTGGGACTATGAGTAAAATAGACAAGGCAACCGTTGTGAAGTCAGAAACCAGAGCTTAAATGTGATAATTTGAGGGTCAAATGTTTTTAATACAAAAAGTGGTTGTGGAAGTTACAAATGATATGCCATATAACTGCTCAATTCCCATCACTGACCCTTTTAACCCATGCAAGGAAGTTTCCTACCTGGAAAATGGGTAGAAATCCCAAATAGCTTTATTTTCCTTGTGAAAACTTACAAATGACATGGTTGATTGTGCTGTTTGATTTTTTTCTCCACTGTGGTTTCTGTTCTGAGCAGATAATATGATTATAGAAACAAAGTACAAATACCTCATATTGCCTGGATAAGGTTATGGCTTAATTTAATTATAGTAATTTACAGCCCCATTGCACAAGGTTGTTAAAAAAAATGTGCTGCTTGCAATGGGCAGTAGGTTGACACAAACTAACAATGTACATTTAAACTAAACTACCTCATTAAATTTTAGGATGCCATTATTCCTTGTCTTATTATTATTCTAAACACACTATTGTGGCTTCTATGACTCATAGAGAGTACTTCATGACAGAATTAAATTTGATGCATGCTGCATTAGCTATACTTTCCTCTCAATTTATGTGATGTACAATGCCTCATATACAGTTGTCAAGTTACTTGAGAAAATTTCCAGTGTATTAGCTGACACTGTCATTAACACCAAGAATATAAACAAACATCACTCTGAATAATTCTAGGAAGACAGGAAAACACAATCACTTGGCTTTTCATTTTTGTACAATAAAGCATGAAAGGTGCCATAGCAAAAAAAAAAAAAAAAAAAGGTGAAATGGACCTAGTGAGAGGTCTTATGTTGTCACAGTCTTAATTTCCTCTGTAACCTTGGCCAAGTACACTTGCTGGGACTTAATGTTCTTGTAACAGATATTCTCTGAGCTCTTTCTTAGTCTTACTACTCCAAAACATCACGAAGGTATTACCTTATAAAACTAATCTCTCATTTACTTCGAATATGAAAGAGAAACATAAAGGTAAGAAGAGCATAATCTCTGATACACAAGGATAATTCTATTTCCCTTTTATAAAAAGATATCTTAAATTTCTAACAATTACTGCTGTGAGTGTTGGAAACTGAGCAATCCAACTGTTCAAATAGATATTCCTCATGGACTTGCCACATGGTCTGCAGTTCTCAAATTAGTCACTCCTTGAAATCCCTTGTTAAAAGGCCATGTCGTTTGGGATGATTAATATATCAAAGTTCTTAGTAAATTAAACTGGTGGAATTTTAAGAGTGGGCATATTTGCATAGCTCAGAAATTTTCTAAAAGGAGGATTTTCATGGACCAAACTGCTGAATCTCTATAACCAGATATAAGGCTATTCTAATTAGACTGGAGTCTCATTATCTTGTATGGTATTATGGTTCTCATGCATCAAATGGACCTTTGTATATAAAGAGACCATCAGCTCCTCAAGTAAAGACCCTGAGTGAATAGAATGATTGGAAGCAGAAAATCTACATATATCCAGAATCTAAGTGAGAAATTTAGATACCTCTGGGTACACTGACCAGTTATATTGTTTACTAATGAGAAAGCACAGTAATGTAATTATTTATTTTATCAAATAACATGGCATCAACTCTTTAAATTCCTAACTTATAATAAGACACACTGCTTGGAAGTCACTTGGAGGTGCTTAGTAAACCTCTTTCTGCTTACTTAGATTCCAGTCTTGAGGTGACTTTATATTATCCTACCAAAGACTTCCTTATCCCCTTGGGAAATTATTACCTTAGCTTAAATTGGATTATCATAGCAATCTGAAATAAGATTTGTGAAGAGATACATACAAGACAAGGAAACTGTACACAGTGGGCCATGCAAGTGCTGGACCTACAGACCATGTCCAGTGAGGAGTCCGAGGAACTAAGAAACAACATGAGGGGATGAGTACACAGGAAAATAGGAAATGTGGCGAAACAAAGAATAAGTGTTCTTTTTTTACATTTTATAAAGGAAATATCCTCAAAACCTTTCAAATAGAAGTTTAATGATTATAGTAACAAAAAATTCTAGAATGTTAGACAATATTAAAAATGGCGAATTCTGGGTGGTTCAGTGGTTAAGCATCTGATTTCAGCTCAGGTCATGATCTTGTGGTTCATGAATTGGGAGTCCTGCATCGGGCTCTGTGCTGACAGTTCAGGGCCTGGAGCCTGCTTTGGATTCTGTGTCTCCCTTTCTCGCTCCTCGCTCTCTCTCTCTCTCTCTGCTTCTCTCTCTCTCCTCAAAAAAAATAAATATTTAACAAATTAAAAGGAATTTTTTGATGTTTATTTATTATTGAGACAGAGAGTAACAAGCATGAATGGAAGAGGTGCAGAGAAAGAGGGAGACACAGAATCTGAAGCAGACTCTAGGCACTGAGCTGTCAGCACAAAGCCCCACGCAGGGCATGAACCCAAAAACCATGAGATCATGACCTGAGCCAAAGTCAGATGCCTAACCGACTGAGCCACCCAGGTGCCCCTAAAATTTTTTTAAAGATGGACTACACTCAACCCATAGATTTGTAGTGCACATCATTATATTTTAGTATAAAGCAGTAGAGAGAATTGGTAAAGCCAAAATCAATATTCAAACATACAAGAGAAGGGCAAATAAATGTGGGGGGAAAAAAAACCTCTTTCTAAAAACAAACAAAGCCAGATACATTGTACACATTCAAAATAAAAGAGTAAGAGGTTTTTTTCATTATTTTCCTATTGCAGGCATTTATCTACTTCCTACATCTATTTCTATTTTATAAGCTATCCCTTTTCTTATACAAAATATTTCATAAATGAGTTCTTATGAAATCCTGCTGTTGTAACATTCTGATGTTGAAGAGACAACTTCATATTTCTTTCAGCTGACTAGCAACAGACTTTTAGAAACTATTTGGCACACTCCCTTTATTTCAATCTACTTCATTTTTTTTAATTTTATTTTTTTTCATAATATTTTATTGTCAAATTGGTTTCCATACAACACCCAGTGCTCTTCCCCTTAAGTGCCCTCCACCATCACCACCACCTCTTTTCCCCCCTCCCCCTTCCCCTTCAACTCTCAGTTCATTTTCAGCATTCAATAGTCTCTCAAGTTTTGCATCCCTCTCTCTCCCCAACTCTCTCTCCCTCCTCTGCTCCCCCTGGTTCTCCATTAGGTCTCTCTTGTTT
>PJEM01019947.1:0-14114 GCA_004023845.1 Helogale parvula
TGTCAACCTTCCACACACCCCATCCCTCTGAACCCCCGGTGACCACCGATCCACTCAGCAGCTCTACAGCTTGGACTTTCTCGGATCACATACAGGAATTCATACGGTAGGTGACACAGACCGGCCCTTTCACTAACAGCACGCATTCAGAGGCCGTTACATCGCATGATGGGTCATTTACGAGACCTAAAGACGACGTATTACAAGCAAGTTCCCAGCTCAAGTTCCTGCTACAAAGTCCACAGTCCAGTCCGGCCCAGGGTCTGCACCCGTGGCAGTTAGGGAAAGGCCTCTGTGATGCTTATTAAGGGCAAAATTAGTGATTTACTAGGCCCATCCAAACACTTAAGACAAAATATTTACCTAACACTTATTTCTAACCAGGTATTTCACTCTTAAGTGTTAATAATTACTTGTACTTTATAGATTTGTACTTTATCCAGGGGGAGGTGCCGGATACAAGGATACCTAGCCTTAACATTGTTAGTTTGGGTGTGGGGAAATGTTCCCAACAGTGGGGATCTTTACAAAAGGTAGCTTTCAAATCATTGCTAGGCCTGTATCAGCTGCTGTCTGTGGTGGGTTGCTTTTTGTTTTTTGTTTTTTTTTGAGTATCTAAGAGCGATTCAGATGACTCAAATTTGGAGAAGTGATCTACATTTGTCAAAATAGAAGCATCAGTTTTTTTGTTTCAAAGCTAAGCAGCATGCCTGGGGGGCTCAATCCGTTAAGCATCGGACTTCAGCTCAGGTCATGACCCCATGGCTTGTGGGTTCAAGCCCTGCGTTGGGGTCTGTGCGGACAGCTGAGAGCCTGGAGCCTGCTTCTGATTCTGGGACTCCTCCTCTCTCTGCCCCTTCCATGCTCACGCATTCTCCGTCTCTTTCAAAAATAAGCATTAAACAATACTTTAGAAAAAAAAAAAAAAGAAAGAAATTTAATAAAAAAAAAAACAAAGGTATCGGGGCACCAGGCTGGCTCCATGGGTGGCAGTGCGCCACTCCTAATGTCAAGGTTTTAAGCTTGGGCCCCATGTTAGGTGCAGAGATGGCTTAAAGTAAAATCTTAAAATAAATAAATAAATAAATAAATAAATAAATAAAAGGTAAGGTATTGTCACAGCATGGAAAATCAAATTCCAATTAAATTCCTTATTCTTCCCCCTCAAGAAGATTACTTTCAGACTTTTACAGGAGAAAGTACATGACAGAAATGTTGTTATTTTCTACATATATGAAGGCTCCTACCTTTTTTGTTTTCGTTATGAAATCCTGACATCTGAAAAAGAAAATATTTTACCTTAATTCAACTGTTCAGTTATAGTTAACAGACAAAGCAAGTTATAGAAACTAAACAATCCTACCAGTGATTTGTAGAGACTGGATTCAGGGTTGATTTTGAGGAGTTGTAATAGATCTTGCATAGTAAATACCTTAGGGAAAAAAAAAGTTAAGTAGACATATTTTTACATTGATGTTTAAAGGACAAATTAGAATGTTCCTGAAGTTTAAGAACCATGCTAAGAATGTAAAAGTGAAGCGCTTTCTTATAATGTGGATAACATACTCAAGTCCCAAGGATAAGCTATTTTTCTCGATCATGTAAGTAACCTCCAAAAGCTTCACATCAAAAGATAATGGGCCCGACAGAAACGGATAAGGCCTTACAGATTACAAGCACTCAAATATCTGATAAAGCAACCAATACACGTGTCAATTCCGAGGTCTTTAAAAACTCTGCAATGAAGTTTTTAAAATACTACTGCTTCAAAATGTCAAGTTTACTCTCTTTACATCAATGACTAACAAAAGCGTACCTAACATAGTTTTCAACAAACATTTTGGGTGGCTATTCTTAATCTGTATTTCTATTACAATTTACTACATGTACTAGGACTTCCCTCAGAACACTGCCATAATGTGTTTTCAATTGGTTTTCCTTTAAGGAAAATATTCTGCAGAGCATTTTATACTAAAAGCCTTAAAGTATAGGAGGTGGATTAATGGTTGCTGCAACGACGACGTAACTGACCGTTACACATGCAATAGGCAAAACTGTGACATGTAATCAGAAACCTAAGGGCACCAGGCTGGCTCAGTCTGTAGAGCACGTGACTCTGGTTCTTGGGGTGGTGAGTTCAAGCCTCAAGTTAGGCAGAGAGCTTACTTTCAACACCAGAAAAGAAACCGGGGCACCCGAGTGGCTCAGTTGGTCGCGTGTCCGACCTCGGCTCACGTCATGATCTCACGATTCGTGGGTTTGGGGCCCGTGTCAGGCTTTGTGCTGACAGCACAGAGAGTGCTTGGGATTGGGTCTTCCTCTCTCTCTGCCCCTCCTCCACTTGTGTGTATGCGTGCATGCTCTCTCAAAGCTAAACTTTAAATAAAAAATAACCAAAAGCCAAAACTTAGATTGGAAGACAAAAAGAAAACTCCTAATATTAATATAATTTGATCATTAATAGATGATTAACAGCATATTAAACCTTTCAAATACTAACTGTTCTTATATAGTCAAAACTTCTGAATAGGAACCTTTTGGACAGTTATAGACAAGATAAAGAGTAAAACCACAGAGACGAGGCCGGAAGTTACACTATGGACTCTAGGTGAGCAGCTGGGCCAGGTCGGTTCTATTGCAGAAGGGTCTGTCATAAAGCACGTGGCCGGTAGGGGAGGCTGTGCACGTGTGGGAGCAGGGGCCCCATGGGGGAATCCTCCTTTCTGCTCAATTTTGCTCTGAACCTCAACTGTTCTAAACAACTTCCGTCTGTTAAAAATAGGCAGTCTGCTGTATCAGCCCTTCAAAATAATCAAGAGTGACTAGATTTCTCTCCCATTCCTGTTAAGCAAAAATTAGAAAGGGATAAACACAGGTGTTTTAGTATTTGAGCCCTCCACAGACTTTCAGAAACGACTGTAGCCTCCTTCTCTGGTGTAATCCCAAGGCACATCAGTATGTGAAGAGCCTCGAACTTGGTAAGAAAAGCACATTTTAGAGATCTAGATTTCCTGCCCTGCATCGCTGGTTACAAATCATGTGACCTTGAGTAAACTACACCTCCCCAGAGGCTGGTTCCTCCCCTGTCATGCAGCGGACACCTGCAGTGTCGCCAGTAAGGTGACAAGCTTCCAACAGTCAACGTAAATGGCAACGCTGAGTCTTAGCGGACTTCGTGGATCAGAAGACCAACTCTAGCTCCAAAACAGTTAGTGATACCGCACATCACTATTTTCCCCGAGACCAACGGAGCTTCCGTGGAATGGGTAACGATAACCCATCACATTCAGTACTCCTCTGTTCCATTACAGAACGAATGGAGATGTGCACTCAAAGATGAAGGAGAAATGGATCCAGCTGGCCAAGGAATACTCAACTATTACGCAGCACTTAGCATTAGCTCAGAAAGAAGCTGTTAACAGAAAATTCAGAAACACAAGAGTAAACACTTTACCTTTTCGGCGGCCATTCCAGTTTCCGAAAAGAAAACCGAACGTGAACACTTATAGCCACAGCTCTTCAAGTGATTGGCCACTAGAGAGTTAGACGCGGCTATTAAGAGGGCGCTCCCTTCCACGGAAATGGACCGGGGCTGCAGCTCTCCGTTCGTGACACGGTGCATCAGTTTCTGAATCAGTTCCTGAATCAGCTGCTTTTGAAGATGTGTCTAGCTCAAACAACAAACGGGAAACAAGAGAGTGAACATTTTCAGCAGAATCGTTCCGCTGGAGGTAAACAGGTTTGACACATGAATTAGAATCCTCATTTCCAGAACGGTTCTAGATCCATGACCCCGGGTAAGGAAGCTTCCCTATACGTGGTCTCACCCTGGGACACAAGTGGCCCATGGGGTTCTGGAGAAACTAACTTGTTTGCACCAGCTTCCGAGCTAAATGGGTGGCTAGCCCGAACGCACGCAGATTCTAACTTCACTTCCCCCGAAGCCCGTCTCAGCAGTTTTTCACCAGGCTATCGAAAAGAAGAGACCATTCTGCCCCTTTCCCACCTCTCTGCGGACTGTCGGAGGAGATGAAAACGTTGGGCCAATTGGTGAAAATAAAGCTGAGTTCCCAAAAGGGAAATCACGTAGGCAAGAGAATGACTAAACCCCAAAACTTAAGATGTACTTCCACTTACACTATTTACATCTCAAGACCCTAAAGTACAGGAATTTTCTCACATTTTGTAAGTGAGGAAATTAGGGGTCAAGTAGGTCATTCTTCTCAAGGTTTTAACACTAACATCATTCGTTTGGGATTTAACAAAATTCCCTAAATTACTCAGACTACTAGGTATTTGTTCTCCTCTACTGTGTGGATCATCTGGAAACATACAATTGGGCTGAGCTTAAGAGTACGCCACCTGGGGCACCTGGGTGCATCAGCTGGTTAGGCGACGGACTTCTGCTCAGGTCATGATCTCATGGTTTCTGGGTTCGAGCCCCGTGTCAGACTCTGTGCTGACAGCTCAGAGCCTGGAGCCTGCTTCGGATTCTGTGTCTCCCTCTCTCTCTGCCCCTCCCCTGCTCGTGCTCTGTTCCTCTCAAAAACAAACATTAAAAAAAAAAAAAAAAAGTATGTGCCACCCAGACTCATGGGGTTAGGCAGCAAGTATTATCTGATGAGTTCAGATTAATAGAATACAAGAAATCAGTGGGAGTTCTTGTACCGCTTCTATCCTTCAGCTCGAGAGCAGAACAGTGGTCATTCCCATATAGGACAGGACTCATATACATCTCAAGTCCTGAAGTCAAAGACGACATTTATCCTGAACACAATACACATGCCCCGCTCCATCTAGTAACGCTCAGGAACGGAGACAGAATGAGAGAAATCGTAGCATCCTCCGCTACAGTGATTTCATTAGATTTGTAACCTGCTGAGTAACACGTTCAGATCCAGCCTGATTAATAGAATGATTTGGGATGCCCTGCACACAAATACTGAAATAGGATCAAACTTGGAGGAGGGATAGAAGAAGTAAAACAAGGGTAGGGAAAAAAAAGAACAAAAAAAGAAAGGGCGCTACAGAGGAATCCCCAGCTCAACCAGCACAAAAGCAGGCCATCCAGCACTTGCTGGAAGGGACGGTCAACCTGGCTGGGGGCTTCTCAGCAGCCAAGGCTAAGAGGGTAATCCGCTCAGAATGAGTGTTCCTACAACAGGATTAAGTACAGTCAGTCATTGCGGGTGAGGAAGAGAGAAGAGACTTGTGGATCCTCAGGACCGTTCTCTCAAAAGTTAAGGGGAGGGGGGAGGAGGTTCAAAGTAAGGAAAAAGATTGGATAAACTCCATGTAAGAGATCTGCCTTTGTACTTCACCGCAAATACAAATTCTGTTCAAACACCCAAACGGAATGTGAATTAGGCCACCAGAAACTTCAATGGATTTGAAGAATTCAAACTCACTCAGGCCACAATCACTGAACTGAGCAAGTAAAAATCGGGCCATTGGTGAGGCTGGAGTAACAGAACGAAACAGCCCGCTGCAAAAAAGGAAACAGTACTTCTACACGACGTCTGTCAAGTGAATGAGGCGAGCATAATCCTGATACCAAACCCAAACACGGCCCGTTTAAAAAGGGAAGGATACATCACTATGAGTTAGGACTGCAGATATGAAATAAAACACCCTCAGATGGAATCCAGAAGTACCGAGAAAGGAAACAGGTCATGGCCAGGAATCTAAGGACCATTCTACACTAGACAGTATCTTAATGCACTATCTACTACAATACCAAGTGGATTAAAGAGTTAACAGTAAAAAAAAAAAAAAAAAAAAAAAGCCTTTTTGAAAACTTAATAAAAAGTGAATATTCGTTCTTTTAAGGGAGAACTGAGAATCAACCAAAGAAATTATCAACAGATGCGGCCATGATAAAAATCTAACATCAGGATTTTTAGAACCAAATTAAAATGGAACACAGAAATAAAGTATTGCTGCAAAAATGGAACAGAGGTTAAGTTTCCATTAAAAGACCTATGTTAAGAAAACACCACTGGAGGGGGAAAATGGGCCAAGAACAGGAGTTGCCAATCCACGAAAACCTGAATATCCAGAAAATATGTGCAACCTCATTAATAATCAAAGAAATATTAAAATAAGGGTTTTCTCGGGCACCTGAGTGGCTCACGCAGTTGGGTGTCCGACTTCAGTTCAGGTCATGATCTCGCTGTTCCCGGGTATGAGCCCAAATCAAGCTCTGTGCTGAAGGCTCCAGAGCCTGGAGCCCCTTGCAGATTCTGTGACTGTCTGTCTGTCCTTCCTCCCTCCCCCCCGCCCCACTCACACTGTCTCTTACGCTCTCAAAAATAAACGTTTTAAAGAAGTTTTAAAAATAAAGATTTTCCAAGGTTTAAAAAAAAGGCATAGTAACAATGAAGAGATCAGCATTATCAAATTGCTGGTGGAATACATACTATTACAATCTTTCTATTCTAGGAGACCCATATACCAAGAACCTTAAAAACGCTCATGCTTTTGAGTCAATAAGGCCACTTAAGCTGTCCTAGGCAAAAAAAAAAAAAAAAAAAAAAAAAGAGCTACAATTGAAAGACTGTGTACACCTGGATAGATCTTCAACAAGGGCCGACTACATAAATCACCCACACATTCACAGACAAGCCTGGTGTCACTGAAAATGACGATTTCAAGGAACTTCAAACGACACAGGAAAATGTTCACTATGTAATATTCAAAAGGAGGGGTGCCTGGCTGGCTCAGTCAGCGCGTGGGACTCTGGGGTCTCTGGTCTGTGGGTTTGAGTCCTGCATCGGGTACGGAGATTACTTAAAAATAAAATCTTAGGGGCGCCTGGGTGGCTCAGTCGGCTAAGCGTCAGACTTCGGCTCAGATCGTGACCTTGCAGTTCCTGGGTTCGGGCCCCACATCGGGCTCCGTGCTGACAGCTCAGAGCCCGGAGCATGTCTTCGGATTCTTTATCTCCTTCTCTCTCTGACCCTCCCCTGCTCACGCTATGTCTGTCTGTCTGTCTGTCTCTCTCTCTCTCTCAAAAATAAGTTTAAAAATTAAAAAAAAAAAATCTTAGGGAAAAAAAAGATATACAACCACTAATTGGTGTAATTGTGTTACAGCTACATTTCTCCATGTTTTTCTATAATTTTCAGATGAATCTGAAGGTTGAAGCTACCAAACAATGAGGAAAATTTTTCAAAAAACTCACTTTTCCTTAATTTGACATTTTAAATATAAAACAGACTTTTGCAACATACACAGTAATGAAAACATTAGCACTAACCCTACTCTTTGCTGTTCATACAACGTGTACTAATATTTTCTGCCCAAATATTGATACATTTCAATCCGTTTCAGGGAAGACATTGCTCATTCCCCAAATTATTTTATGGCAAGCAGTACACGTAATGTTGTCTGTATGGTGTCAAGATCCCTCATTCAAAACTGAGCACTATTACAAAACCACTGCCTCAGCTAGATTCACGAACCTGGTCCAAGTTGACTAAAACGTGTTCCTTTTATAAAGTTACCCACTACTACCTTAAGGTCAGTCCAGGAAACCTATTCTTTGAACATGCCCTTCTAGGATGACTCAAGCTCTAAACCATCTTCAAGACTTCTGTTCCAGAACAAAGAGTCTGACAGGCACATAAAAACGTAATTCACCGATACAACCCACGTCCTACTATTTTCACAGCCAAGACCTGGATGTATTTAAAAGGGGCCTCCTGTTACGGGCTACGCTTAGACAAGTAACGTAAGAGACATGCCGAAAGCAGATACCTTGAGCGTGTCCAGTATTCCCCAATCCTTAAACGTCTGGTGAAGCTTCTGTCGCAGTTCATCCTGACTCAACACCTCAGAACGCGGGCGCATGGCGGACTAGAACAAAGAATGGGTACAGGTTCCCTGGTGAACTTCTGAGAACAGACCAGCGGCCTCAGGGGGAAATCTCCAGAGGCCAAGCGGGGAGGAGGGGGAGGGAAGGAGCTGCGACGAAAACACGCGAGAGGCCACGTTTCCGCCGGCCCCCGTGAGGGAGGCTGGTGCGCGTACCTCAGAGACCGGGGCCGGCTTCCCCTCGAAGCCGCCCTCAGCCCGCGCAGCCTCGGCCCGAGCTGCGGGCTCAGGAAGAGGGGAATCCCTGCCTTCAGAGCCCATTCTCTGCCTTGGTTCCCGGGAGGGGGCGGGGGGACAGTCGGGAAGAACCG
The DNA here is from genome assembly GCA_004023845.1 of Helogale parvula. Lineage (NCBI taxonomy): Eukaryota > Metazoa > Chordata > Mammalia > Carnivora > Herpestidae > Helogale > Helogale parvula. The sequence goes on from PJEM01019947.1 coordinate 8,187, forward strand.
TACCGCTCAACGCTTTCCTTTGTCTCTCACTCTGAACGAGGACTGTAGCAGAGAGGCACTCGCTCTCTCCGCGGTACTCACGGGTGGGCGGGGTCGGGTCCGTGAGCGGCTTTCCCACGCAGCTGGAGGGCGGGGACTGGTAGTGAGGCAACGAGAGAAAACGAAAAACGACGGGGGTTTGCCAGGCTCTGCACTGATCCCGCCCCCGCGCGACGCCAGGCCTAACGGTCGTTGCCTGGAAACCTAAGGCGCAGGCGCGTTACCGCCCAGTCCTCTGGCCGGAAAAAAAAAAAAAAACCTCCCACTTCTCGCGAGAGCCCAAGCGCTGAGTCTCGCGAGGATTGCCCAGGGAGTTCCCGTTAGCGGTCGCCAAGCGCGGGTCTGCGGCGGCAACCGAATGGCCGTTTCGGCCTGTCCCAGCAGGTAGAAGCTGGAGTAAGGAGGGGCGGAAGCTCCAAAGGACGTTTCGGGTCCCGGCCCAGTGTCTCCACCCGGCCCCGGGGGCAGCTGGGCCGGACCTGGTCAGTCCCGGGTCGACTGAGCTTGTCACTGGCCACTCGGCCGGGGCACGTCGCGTTTCTGCCTGCAGGTGTCGGCCAGCTCTGGGGCTTTGCTCCGTCTTGCCTTTCACTGGGTCTTTCAGCTGACCGCGTTTGGCTTAGTTTTGTTAACGACGGTACTGTCGTCACTTGGAGCTGGCAAATCCATCGTGGGCGCTGTTCTGTGAAAGGAAGGGCTTAGGCCTCGCACAGGCAGCCTGGGAGCTCCGTCTTAATGGTTAGAAAGTGCTAACGATGACCCAAAGATGTTTCCACGTAACCTCAGAGGAGCAGCCCTGGGCTTGGCCTCTGGAGCGATTTGGAAGGGCTGTCTAGTCCCCAGTTAAGTACGTGGCACTCACGTAGGGTCCTGTCCTTCCCCAAACCCGCAGATCTTGGATCGTTGATCCCAGCCATCTCTCCTGCGAGAGCTTTCTTGTCTGCATGTTACTTCAGCCCCAGGTCCTGGCACTCACTCCCGGTTACTTTGAACTGGCTCCCCAGCAGTGAGCCATGTGCCGCCCCTAGTCAAATCCCTTTTCTGTTCGTCGGCTTTTATTCTATTTGATGGTAAGATCCTGTATCTCATTCCCCACCCCCAGAAAGGTCTTCCCCTCTCCCCTCAGCTTAAACATCCTCCACGCCTCCACTAGCTCTTCTTTCCAGAGCATTCCTTCCAACAGGTCAGGTTTACTCTCTTTAAATTTTATTTTTAGAGGGAGACAGCACGAGTGGAGAGGGGCAGAGAGAGGGAGACAGAATCCCAAGCAGGCTCTGCACAGGCAACACAGAGCCCGATGCGGGGATCGAACCCATGAAACCATGGGATCACGACCTGAGCCAAAAATCGGGCGTTAAAGACTTAACCCATTGAGCCACCTGGCAACCTCTAAATTTTTTTTAATTAAAAAAAACTTATGCTCTTTAGGGCTCTTGGGTGGCTCAGTTCAGCAACCGACTTTTGATTTCAGGTGCAGATCAATCATCCCGGGGTCGTGAGATCGAGCCCCATGTCGGAAGTTGGGCTATGCCTGGAGCGGGAGCTTAAGATTCTCTCTATGCCGCTCCCCTGTGCGCAGGCACACACTCAAAAAAAAAAAAAAAAAAGTTGAAAATCATGCACTTTGAGAAAATTGAAGTTCATCAGATTTCCATCTTCTGTTATTTATGTACCTGGTGACCTTTCTCCCCTGCTTTTCCCTGATTGTCGCGGAAGGCAGCTTTTGTTTTTCTTATGTGGCACATTTCCATTTCATTTTGCGCTTTTGCCCTTCTGATGCCAGCTTCACAGATTTGCAGTCTTATTTTTATATTCATTAAAAACAGGGCTGGGGGGAGAACTAGTAAGGTTTACGTCATCTCTACACCCAGCGTGGGACTTGAACTCAGGACCCCGAGATCTAGGGTCGCTCCCTCCTCCGACTGAGCCAGCCGGGCGCCCCGTTAGTGCCCTAGGTCTTACATCCCATATACAGCCTCTTTCAGTTCAAGGTAGCCCCTTGTTAGCTCTACGTTGATTTCTTTAGTTGTCTGCCTCAAAAGCAGCTCAGGTCCCTATAGCCATCAAGGACAGCTGCTGTTTTTACCCCAGGTGACAGTCCAGTCTCCTGTCACGGAGGGTTTCTTCAGGAGTGCCTCAACCGCGCTTCTCACCTAGAGGCGGTTAATCATCTGATCGCAGACCTCAGTAAGGCCTCTGGGACGGGGAGGGGGACGCCCTCAGTTCTAGAACATTCGGAAGATTCTTTTCTGCGTTGAGGCGAGTTAGTCCCAGCATGCCTCTCATTCCTGTTTCAGCTTCACCGGACCCCAGCCCAGCTATCCCCCCTGTCCCCGTTTCTTGCTCCCTGGCCCCGCCACTGCCTCCTGGCCCAGTTTATTCCCAGACCCAGCTATTGCTCCCCCCGCCCAGGCGTGGAGCACTTACCATGTGCCTGGGAGAGGAGGTCCCCGCCTCTGTTCTTATCCCTGAGCTGCCCCCAGGCAGCTTCCCCAGGCCGCACCCAGGTCCCCCCTCCCCCTCCCCGGGGCCTTTCCCACGCCGCTTTGAAAGCTTCCTGCCACGTAAAGGAACCTCCTCTGTCCCCAGTCTCCCTGCGGCGCGCACCTACCTTTGGCTGGCACGTCCAGTACTTCCTTTGGGCTCATTCCTGCGGGCTTGGCAGCTTTGTGCGTTTTTCTGCTCCTGCAGCAAGTCGGCAGCAGGTGAGTGGCGTAAACAGCATGACTTATGGGCTTATGGTGGTTCCCTAAAACTGGCATCGGGGCCCGGACTCCCTGGGCTGGAATGCGGGTATCCGCAGGGCCGGGGCCCCTCCTGCAGGCTGTCCTCCCTGCTGTCAGGCTTCCAGAGGCCGCTCGCATTCCTGGGCTCCTGGCCCTTCCTAGAAGCTTCAGCGCTGGCCTAGGGGCATCTTTGCGACCCTCCCTAGGTAGCTGTGTTTCCTCCCGGCCTTTCTCTCGGGCTGCTCCCTCCCACTTTTAAAGATCCCTGTGATGACATTGCGCCCACCTGGCTAAGCCAGGCTCGCTTCTCTATCTCGAGCCGCTGAGCACCCTGGGTCGCACCTGTGGCTGCGGCCCCCTCTGCCGGCACGTCAGCGCGCAGGTGTTCCAGATGAGGGTGCGGACGCGGCGGGGGTGCTGTTCTGACCTCTCCCACGTGTTCAGAGTCGGCTGTTCCTTTCAGCGCGTTTTTCCCTTTCTTATTTCCTTTCTTGGCGAACAGACTCACCGTCATATTCTGCTTGGTCACCTCAGGCAGGTATTCGGAAACATCCTTTTTTCTCGCCGCTTCCTCCATTCCCCAGTTTAATCCATTGCCAAGTTCCGTGTAGCCACGGCCTCCACACCGGGAGACCGAGCCGCCCTTGGGGAGCCTTGAAAGGCCCCTGTTTTGGGTGATGGGAAAAGTGAGTAGACACACACAGAACAGTTGGTTTATTTCTATGACATACCGTGGTTCTAAGACTTGCTTTGTCGATGGAGGGCAGGTGGAAGAGGTTGCAAAGCTTAAAGAAATGTCAGATCGCTGTTGGAGAGCTGCAGCGTCCAATCCAGTGGCCACTGAGCACACGTGGCTGCTTCAGTTATAATTAAATGAAGTTGCACGTGCAGGCTTGCAGACACAATAGCCGTCTGTGGACGGTGCATAGAACACCCCCCCCCGGCCCCCCAGAAACTTGCGTGTGTCGGACAGTACAGAATTCTAAGGTGCGTCTCCCCTTCGCCCAGCACCTGGGCATGATAAGCCTCAGATACGAAAGGAGTCACCTTCCAGTTGTTCCCGTAGAATCCGGTAGTTCCAGTCTTCCTTCAGCGTCTGTGAAGTCAAATTCCCGGCAGTGCAAGTCCTGCCCAGTGGGAGGGTTTGTGACGTAACCTCGATGTGGTTGTGCTTCCTCCGGTCCCTTTCTGTTTCTCCTCGCCCCGTTCTGACCCTGCAGGTGCAGGAACAGGGTTAGCTTCTGTCTCCGCGCGTAGTTGCTGCGGTCGCTTCAGTGTTTGCGCTGAAGAAATTAAGCCCTTCCCCTAGCACACTCTAGCTGTAAAAACTGTTCCAATTAATGAGATCTTGTCGACTTTGTTGAGATACCAAGCTTCCATCACCCTTCCCCTTGAATTTCTTTGCTTGGAGAATTACTGCTAATTTTTCTGCGTCTGCATAGATTTCCTGGCATTCCTCCTTGTGTTCGTTAGTCAGTTTTCCTGTTTGGGCCTCTTTTTCATCTTTCCCCTAAGACTTTCTATAAAGGGCCTGGTAGGCTGTCACAGATGCCTCACTCTACCATTCTGTTGTTGGGACAGGCAGCTGTAGACAATAACGGAAGGATGGACGAGGCCAGATTTGGTCTGCAGGCTGCTCTGCGCCAACACCCGCCCCAAATCCTATTGACCTCATCGTGCCAAAACAGTGTCCCATCTGCCTTGTCTTCGGTCATGGGCCTTCCACGTCCAGAGTTAAAAGTGCCGGCGGTGCCTTGATTTCCTTAACAAAAGGTTGGACCCATTAGGAAATAGGTTTCATGGTTTCTGACGTTCTGTGTGAACGAGCAGAAGTCCCAGCGCGGCCCGGTGAGCCCTGGGCTCTGACACGTGTCGCCGGGCGCTCCGTGAGGCTGTGTGCTCTCAGGTAAGCAGCCCGCCGCCCCGTGTGGAGGCCGCAGGGGTCCGCACACCTCCATGTGTGTCGGCTCCTGCGTGTTCCAGATCCCGTGCGCTGGGCGCCTCCCGTGAGCCAGGCGTCGTGCCCGGAGCTTCGCGGGCGTTAGGTTGTGCCATCCTCCCGGCGCCTGTAAGGGGCCTACGATCGTTCTCTCCCTTCCACCAGGAGGAGACGGGCCCTGGGGGGTGAGGGGCCGTGCCTGTGGTACATTAGTGTGTGGCAGAGCGAGACCTGAACCTAGCTTTGTCTGATTCCAGAGACTCTGTGCTAAAAACACATACGGAAATCCTCCGGCCCACCTGCCCGTCCGTGCGGGTTTTGATTGTGCTAAAAGCCACAGAAGCACGGACCCTCGTGAGACTGCTTCCCCCCCACTTTCTCTGCATTTTATTTCTTTAGCAAACCTGTTAACCCTAGTTCTAAGACTTCTTCATGCCTCCGATGTCTTTCCCTTTGGATTATGATTTCTTCCATCTTTTCTAGAATACAAAATTGTGTCTTCCTTTTTTATTTTTAAGATTATATTTGTAAGTAATCTGTACACCAACCATGGGGCTTGAACTCACGACCCCAATATCAGGAGTCCCACGCTCCACGGACTGAGCCAGCCAGGGGCCCCTTGTCTTCCTTTCTTACAACTGCTGCTTGAGGAGGCATACCAGAGGCTCCTGCGGCTGCAGAGCCTTAGATTTGTAGCGTCCGTACTTCAGGTAGGGAGACAAAATCAGCACCGTTTAGGAATGTTTCCCGGTGTTAGTGCTAATAGTGCTAACTGGTCCGGTCCAAGTTTGGCCCAGCCTCCTCTGAATATTCCAAACTTTCAGGTCACGAGGATGTCGTTATTATGATTTTGTATTCGAGGTCTTCCAGTTTCCATATGAAAATTAAAGTACTGGCTTCTACAGGACATGCTACGGACATGTGATTTGGACAGGCCCGAAGCCCAGTGTCTGTGGCAGTGCACTGGCGAACATGGCCAGCTTCGTGGTCTCCTCTTCTACAATGTCAGGTTTAAGTGGAATGAACTCTAGACTTCCTGTTAAGCCCTTCTGGTTCTCAGTACGCAGTACTAAAAACGGGTGTTATTTTCATTTCATTAGGAGCTGTATATTAAACACAATGTCCGGGAGCTTCTACTTTGTGATTGTTGGCCACCATGATAATCCCGTCTTTGAAATGGAGTTTCTGCCGGCTGGAAAAGCAGAGTCCAAAGTGCCTATGGAA
>PJEM01019948.1:0-14645 GCA_004023845.1 Helogale parvula
GGCCCCCCCCACCTGCCCCCAGTCCCTTCTTGACATGGAGGGACATGCAGCACCTGGTGGTCCGTGCGTCCAGGCGGGCGCAGCTCCAGGCTGAGGACTGGAAGACCAATGGTGTAGGGCGCCAAGGTGAGGCAGGGCCAGGGAGAGGTGGGGACGCCATGCCCCTAGGGCTAGTGACCCCGCCCGTCCACACAGTGAGCCACCACTATGGCTATGGGTTGCTGGATGCCAGGCTGCTCGTGGACATGGCTCGCACGTGGCTGCCCACGCGGGCCCAGCAGAAGTGCGTCGTGCAGGTCGTGCGCACCGCCACGTGAGCACCCTCCTCAGGCTCGCCCCCACCCCCGTGCCTACCTGTCCTCACCACGGAGGAGGGGGGGACAGACGCCTCACTTTCCCCACCTATAAAACGAGAGGGTGGGCTCCACAATGTGAGCGCAGGCCGGCCGGCCGACCCGTCTCCCCTCCCCGCTGCAGGCCCGCAGGAGGCGCGCTCGCGGCCCACGCCGCCCCCAGCCCCATCTTGCCGCTGACAGAAGTGACGAGGAACGTGTCGGCGTGCGCCGGCCGCGCCAACCACATCCGCTCCCTGGAGCACGTGCAGGTGCAGCTGTCGCTGTCCTACAGCCGCCGCGGGGACCTGGAGATCTCGCTCACGAGCCCCATGGGCACGCGGTCCACGCTCGTGGCCATCAGGTGCAGGCGTGGGGTGCCTGGACCCATCGCAACCGCCCTGCGCTTCCTCGGGCGTGGGGAGCGCCGTGGGGTCGGGCGGGTCTGCTCAGGTCAGACACCTGGCCATGCGTCCCCCTCCGGAGCCCCTCCAGCCTCCAGCGCTGGGCCCTGTGGACACCGCGGCGCCTCGGGGTCTGAAGCCCTCCCTCCGCCCCCCACCCCCACCCCCGTCTTCTGCCCCAGACCCTTGGACGTCAGCGGCCAAGGCTACAACAACTGGATCTTCATGTCCACCCACTTCTGGGACGAGGACCCCCGGGGCCTGTGGACGTTGGGCCTGGAAAACAAGGGCTACTATTTCAACACGGGTGAGAGGCGGGCGCGGCCCGGGCCGCCGCTGCCGGGGCTCCCTGAGCGACGCTGCGGCGTCCTCGGAGACCGGCAGATGCTGGCTGCCGGCGCACAGTGGGGTTCAGCCTGGGGCTCAGCCGTGTCCGGGACTCCAGCTTGGGGCGGAGCGTGGTGGCAGCGAGGAGCCCGGAAGGGTGGCGCCAGGCTGCCAACAGCCGCCCCCCCACCCCCCGCTTCTTCTCCATGCCCGCCACCACCCCGGCCCAGGGACGCTGTACCGCTACACGCTGCTGCTGTACGGGACGGCCGAGGACATGACGGCGCGGCCCCCGGCCCCCCAGGTGACCAGCAGCGCGTGTGTGCAGCGGGACACAGAGGGGCTGTGCCAGGGTGAGTGCCCGGCGTGGCACGGCCTGCTCGCTGGGGGGCGGCTGCGGCGGGCAGTGTGCGTGTGCGGTGCAGGGCGGGAGGGCACACGGGGTGGCAGGCCTTGGCCGCACACTACAGCGCATGTGTCCCCCGTGCAGAATGCCACGGCCCCGCCTGTGTCCTGGGCCACCTCTGCCTCCCCTGCTGCCCGCCGAGGTACCTCAGCCACAGCCGGCAGACACTGAGCGCTGGGCCTGGGCACGGCCGCTCCCGCCCTGCGCGTCTGCCCAAGCCGCCCTGCCTCCTAGTCCCCTGCCTCAGCAGCTCCCCGCTCAGCTGCGCTGCCTGCGAGCGCCAGGGCTCCTGCTCAGGACCTGTCCCCCCAGCAGCTTCCCCCGGCCCATCACCCACCCCAGTCGGCCCATGATACTGGCCCTGCTGGCCGTGGCCTTCGGGAGCCCCCTGCTCCGCAGCACCCTCACTGTAGGCTGTCCACCGCTGTGGGGGGGGGCCCGGGTGTGCGGGGCCATCCCGCCACCACCCCAGGCCCCGCCGCTGGCCCTGGCCTAGAGACATCTGACTAGGGTGCAGACATGTGCCCTGGTTGGCACCACCATCCTGCTCCTTTGCTCCAGACTGGAACGTGGGCTGGGGGTGCATGGACCTGACCCCCAGGAGGCCCTGGCTGATCCCCAGGCCCCTCAGGCCAGGGGCGGCCTGCCAAATCCCAGCCTCAGAATTGGCAGGTCCAGGTGAAAGAGAGAGAAGTCTAGTTACACAGTTTGGGGTGGGAGTGGGATGGGGTGGGGTGGGGGGGAAGCTGGGCTGTGACCGCTGGCTCTTCCCAGGCCCAGAGGTGGGGGGTGGCAAGGGGAACCAATGACACCATCCAGAGTCTCAGGCACCACGCTTTGCAAATAAAGGTTGAATTGGAGGTGCCAAGTCTTCGGTCTCCTTTGGGGCAGGGACAGGGCCCCGTCCCCACAGAATGCTTGGGGGTTCCCCGGTACCCTGCTTAGAAACTGTCTTCCCTGGAGGATCCGGTTACCCACGAAGGAAAAGGGGCAACCAGAACCCCCAGTCTGGTGGGGGCGGGAGTGAGGTGGGGGTTCCCAGGGCTGCGCACTGCATTCCTAGCACCTCCTAAGTTTCCCTCACCCGTTGGGATTTCTTTTTGACGCTGACGACTAAGAGGCGCGTGATTCTCAAATGGCCGTTGGTGCCACTGTCCTGCGGCCGCAGGCAGGTCTGTGAGTTTATAGCGATCGTGCTGCTGCTCCGCTCCGGCGGCGTGAGGAGGGTGAGGGGATCAGGGGCTGGAGGTACGTTGCTTTCACTTTGCCCCAAGCTGGATTTTCCTGTTCTGGACCCTTTGCATACGTGCCATCACATGGTGGCATCTTGTGCCTGGTTCCCTCCCCGAACGTCACGTGTCCAGGGCAGCGGATGTGGGTGCCTTGCTCCTGCTCAAGGCCAGGTGGGCGGCCAGTGTGTTGATCCATTCTTTCATCGACACGTAGTGGGGCTGTTTCTACGTCCTGTGCATTGTGAGACCTGCTTCTGCGAGCATGTGCGTGAGCCGGAGCACCCGCCAGGGCTGGGCTGTGTGTCCAGGGCTGCTTGGCCTCCTCCTCGGGTTTTGCTGGCCTGGTCCCTGCAACACCAAAGTCTAGCACCTGCTCCACCCGACCGGAGATCAGGAGAGGTGGCTTTCCTACCCGGCACACGGCCAGCACCCAAGGTGTGCCGGCCTGGGGCAGACGCTTTGGGAAACCTGACGTTCTGTAAACCGTTAATCGGTGTTACCGGCTGAGCCTGTGCCTGAGAGAAACCAGAACACACATCGGCACAAAACCTTCACTGCTGCACCCTCAGCAGCACGACCCACGGCAACCCGAGATGGGACCGACCCAGATGCCCATCCAGGGATGAAGGGCCCAACAACGTGTTCACCACACAGACATGCCCCTCGGCCGCCAACGGGAGTGAGGCGCCCCCCCCCCTCCCCCGGCGGACGGACCCTGAACACACAACACTCAAGGAGGGAACCAGACACAAGAGGCCACACGGGGTGAGTCCGTATGTGTGAACCGTCCAGAACAGGCTCTTCCACAGACAGGAGGGGGCCCGTGGGGGCGGGGGGCTGGGTGGGGGTGATGGGAACCAGGTTTCCTCCGGAGTGATTGCATGTGACTATGGTGATGGTTGTACATCTCTCTCAAAACCACTGGATTGTACACTTTAAACAGGTGGACTGTATAGTGTGTAGATAACGTCGAATACAGCTGTTAAAAGTCACAAAATGAGCCCTCGTTCCTTGTCTTCCAGCCCTGGCTGTCAGGGGAGGAGCCAGGCAGGGCGGAGAGGGACGTTTTAGGGACCAGAGAAGCGACTGTGATGGAATCTGGCAGACCAGGCGACGCCGAACTGCGTCCAGCGTCCTTGGCCACCTCCGATACTATTGGCCCCCTCCCGAGGGCAGTAACTTTGTTCCTGCAACAGGCACGTGGGTTGGGAGCCCTGTCCACTTTGGGCAGAAAACCGGGACTTGGCTGTTTTGTGACCCAGAGAGGGGAGCCGGACAGGACAGGACCCATGCCCCACCCCATGACCTTCCAGGCCTGGCGCGCTGGGAGGCTCCAAGGTCCTGTCAGACCTTTGAGGACCTTTGCAGGCGTGGCGCCTTTAAGAGGGGGCGTGGCCTCCCGAGGACCTGCGTGCAGGAGCCGTAGAGGCACTGAGGGTGCGTCACTGGTGGGCGGGGCCGCGCTGCGACCGGAAACGGAAGTGGCCTCTCCGCGGTGCTGGCTACTCAGGGCGCGCGCCTTGGTCAGGCGGTGGTGTTTTCGGGGTATTAACAGGGAAACTGAGGCGGCGGGGATGGAGTCGGACGCTAGCCCCTGGCCCCAAGTTGTCGGTCGCTGGGAGAGCCCGGGGCGAAGCGAGCCCGGGGGGCGGGGCAGGGTGGGCTTCCCCGAGAACGGGGCTCCGCTACGTGTGCAGGCGTTCGGTGCGCGGGAGGAAGGGCCCAGAAAAAGGGCGAGAGGTAGACAGACGCCCCCATCTACTCCCTTTTCTCTCGCCTCCAGGGATGGGATCCAAGGCCAAGAAGCGGGTGGTACTGCCCACTCGCCCAGCGCCCCCCACGGTGGAGCAGATCCTGGAGGACGTGCGGGGTGCGCCCTCCGAGGACCCCGTTTTCACCGCCCTGGCCCTGGAAGGTAGGGGGAGCCCGGGCACGGGCCGGGAGGGACGACCCTGAGACCCCAGCCGCAGGGGAGGGCGGGGAGGAGCCTTCTGCAGCCGGGTAGCCGGTCGGGTGAAGCCGAGGAATTAAGAGCTGAGACTTCAGCGCCATCCTTACCCTTTCTGAGCCCCCCCGCACGTCTGCAGAGTGGGGCGCAGCTTCAGAGGGGCGTCTGGAACAGGGGTCCGCCGCGGGTGCTCAGCCAGATCCCGGTGGTCGCCTGTTGTTGTAAAAGCCAGGGAGCTAGAGATGGGTTTTCGGGCGCCCGGCTGGCTCAGCCGGTGGCGCGCGCGAACCCTGATCTCGGGGTTGTGGGTTCTTGCCCCACGCTGAGGGTGGAGATTACTTAAAAGTAAAATTCTGAAGTTGAAGAACCATTTTTCAGCCGCGGTGGGGGAAGGATACTCGGGAGAGAGGAGACCGCGGGGACTGGGGTTTCAGCGCCCCCCTGCCGGTGTGTGAACGCGGAGCCCACTCGCTCGAGCGGAGAATCTGACGAGGTTCAGGCGTTTATTCGTTTAACCTTCCGAGAGGAGGTTCGGGCCCCTGCCGGGTGCTGTTCAGGCCCTGGGTCAGGAGGGGGACAGAATCAGGCCAGCGCTCGCCCTGGGGTTGGTCTGGTGGGAAGAGAATTCCCTGATAGGCTAGTAAAGCCGCAGATGGTATGAAACGTTTTGGGAACTTTTTTTCTCTCTCTCTTTTTTTTTTTTTTGGTACTTATTTTGGGAGAGGAGGGGGAGAGTGTTGAGCAGGCCCCGAGCCTGACTCTGACTCGGGGCTGCAACTCCGGAATCGTGAGATCCTGACCGGGGCCAAAATCAAGAGTTGGACGCTTAACCAACAGCGCCCAGCGGGCACCTCTGCTTTGGGAAATCAAAAAAATTAAGGAATTGTAAACATTTGGTTCTTTGCTTCGTGGGGCTGTGTTTCATGTGCTCAAGGGCTGCTCGTGGCTGGCGGCCGGTTCTGTACGCGACAGCTCAGCCTGAGGACTTGTCCACCATCTGGAACGTTCTATCGGATGGGGCACAGCTGGTGTTTATCCCCGTCCTGCACCTGGGCCATCGAGGCTGCTTGAACCCAGGGCCACCAGCGTCCGCAGGGTGGAGAGACTGAGACCCGGGCCCCTAGGGCTCGCTGAAGGGAGAGGGGGCCCCCTTGCTGGCTGCGGCTCCTGTGCGGGACCGCCTGGCCTCCTCCCGGTGGGGGGGGGGGGCTGCAGGCACCTGGACGTGGCTCTGGGGGACCCAAACCCTGTGGGGTATCTCTGCCACCGCTGGGCGTGGGCTGTTGTAGGAAGTGGGGCCGCCAGGAAGTGGGTGTCCGAATCCTCCTCCAACCCCCCAGTGCTGGGTCTCACGAGGTCTCTAGGGCCGGGAGTGGAGGGGGGAGCCAGCCTGCTCCGTGGCTCCGTCCCGGGCCCCCAGGCCACTCCCTGACGGGTGCTGTGTGCCGTCCCCAGGCGCCCCAGGCCTCTCCGGGCGGGCGGAGGACGCAGAGGCCCGGCGAGAGCACCTCTACCAGCAGAGCCGGGCCTACGTGGCCCTGAACCAGCGGCTGCGGCAGGCGGGCGACGGGCTGAGGCAGAGGCGCGCGGACCTGTGGCGGGCTGGCCAGGCGCTGGAGCAGGACGTCAGCCACCTGACACGGGGGTCACTGCCCGGGGCCGTGGCCCCCTCCTAGGGCTGACGGGCCTGCCGGCTACTCTTAGCGCGCGCCCCCGGCAGGGCACCCTGCGGCTCACCGGAACCTCTGGTCGTCCCCACCTGACCTGGCACACCTCGGACCTGGGCCTCTGGGTCCCCTGGCCTGGGTTCTCCCCGGTGCCCGGAGACACGGGGGCACAGAGCCTGCGTGGCGGGTGACACACACACACACCCGCTCTTCCGGGCACGGGCCCCTTCCCGAGGGTCGGGTCTGGGGCGGCGTGGGTGCCGTTCAGCCCGGGCCGCGGAGCCCACACTGGATGTCGTTAGGTCCATCCTCTCCTTGCCCCTGGCGACCCTGCGCCCCCGTGTCATCCCGACAGACGGAGCTGGTGGAGCGCAGTGGGCTTGCTGTCCCTGCCCGTCTCCGCGTGAACTGCGGGAGCCCCAGGACTCCAGCGGAGGACCCGGTTCCTGCAGACAGTGGCAGCTGCTGGAAGAGCCCATGGCCAGCAGGGCCCAGACCGGAGATGGGGCCTCTGGTGGTGCCCCCCAAGCACCCTGACCTGAGGCCTGGGTGCTCCCACTGGGTGGGTAACTGTCGGGGTGCAGACCCCCCGTGGGCTGTGGGACCCTGTCACATGGGCTCCTGTGAGGGGACAAGCTGGCCGGCCTCCCACCGAGCCCTCGCTACCGCCTCCGTCCTGCAGGCTGCACCTGTGGGCAGGTGTGAGGGCACCGGACAGGAGCAGAGGCAGCTGCTCATGGGTGTCCCCGCCGAGCCCGGCGGCTGAAGGCCTGTCTGCAGTGGGTCTCTGCACAGTGCCTGGCGGCTGCCCCTGTCCAGGGGTCCCTGGGAGCGCTGAAGCACCACGTCAGCCCTGACTCGGGGAATCCCGGACGTCCGAGAGACCCCAAAACCAGAACCCAGAAAGTGGGCCTTGGGGGCCTGGCTCCAGGGAGGGCAGCGGGTGCACAGCCTCCCCAGCTGGGACGGCACCCTCCCGGCCTGGCCTGGCCTGGGTCTCTGGCGCCTCCTCTTGGAGTGCCCTGGGGTCAGGCGGCAGGGGCACACTGTGTCAGGGACATCTGCTTGCTCCTGGCAGAACCAGGATGGGCCGTCATGTGGACCCCAGAGCGGGGTGAGCAGGACAGAAGGCCCCAGGGTCCCCTCCCAGCCCCCACCCCATCCTCACCCATGTGGAAACGGAGTCACAAGCGGCAGAGCGCGATTCAACAGCTGTGTTTATTAAAGGTGCATGTGAGACGCCTTCTTCCGCGCCTTCCTCCCGCCAGACGCCGGCGGCGTGGTTAGTGGGGGCAGATGGGCTGTATTTACACGGGTCCTGTGGTGCTGCAGAGACCGGGGAGGGAGACGTGAGGGATGGGCCAGGACAGCCAGGCTCCGGCTGTGGGGTGCTGTGGCCGCCAGCCGGGAGGCCAGTGGGAACAGCAGGGGTGTGGGGACGCTGCGCCAGCGAGTGTGTCCGTCTGGCCCTGGGCCCAAAGTCATGGGTGTGGGGTGACAGGTGTCCCCCACGGGCGTGCCCCAGAGGCAGATGGGTCCTTGATGCGTCCTCTTGGCGGGTGGCTGGGTTGGTCCTTTGGGTCCTCAGACCTTAGGTCTTTAGCCTGACTCAGGTTGATTGGCCGCCTCCAGAAATCCATCCTTCCAGGGCCCCTGTAGCCCGCCCAGGCTGGAGGATGAGGTGTGGCTGCCCCCTGGCACCAGGGGTTGGCAAAGGCAAACGTGGCTGCCGGGCACGGAAGGGCGGGCACTCCCGTGTACCGGCCCTAGGGGCGGGGTGGGGGGGGGTGGCTGCGACAGCAGGGGAGGGTCCAGAAGCACAGGCCCCTCCCCCAGTCATGGTGGTCTCTCCGCTCGCCCAGGAGGTAGCTCTGGGAGTTCTCCCCACGGCCCACCTGGGGAGACTGAGGCACAGAGCGGCGAAAGCAGTGCCCAGGGTCTCACAGTGCGTGGTTGCTCGAAGCCTCAGGCCCCTGTGGCTGGACAGCTGGTGGTGGCTCTGCTGCCTCCCCCACCCCCAGGCCCCTTCGGGGAAGCCCGTCCGTGGGGACTGCAAGCACAGACGGTACTGGGCAGTCCCCAGATCCACAGAGGAGCTGGGACACCCCCAGACCGGGTCCTGCAGGCTGCGGTGGGGGCGGGGACCAGCAGGCTCTGATGAGCCTGTGCCCCCCCCCCAAGCTGGGACGGGGCATCTAGGGGTGCTATGCAGTGGGGGGTGCCGTGGTCTGGTGTCAGGGTCAGCGTGGCTCCCAAGGGTCCCCCGAGCTGAGGACGGGAGCCTCTGGAGACACTTCTGGGTAACAGGGAGGGTCAGCGGTGCCCTGGCCTGGGGGCGCTCCACTGCGCTTCAGAGAAGGGACTTAAGGTGGCCACACTGTCTCCCTTAACGGCATCTGTCCCCGCCGGCGGTGGCGCGCTGGGGTTGGGCTGTGAAAGCAGACCCGCTTGCCAAGGGCAGCTCTCCCCAGAGCCCACGCGCAGGAGAGAGGTCGTCGGCTCCCCCTGCAAGGAGGCATCTTCGGGGCCGAGCCTGAGCAAACGCACACCGGGGGCCCTGAGCTGCACATGAGGCGGGCGGAGAGGGGCTTGCTGTCCCCCGTGTGTGTCCCTTTGGCCGTGCTGTCCCTGGCGCCGAGCCCGCGAGCCCGGCGCTTCGTGCGTTGTGAAGGAGAATGGAGTAGAAAAGCGGGGCTGTCCTTCTGCGTGCTTGTTCCCACCGATTGCAGTCCTGTCTCCTTCCAGGGTCTCCGTCCCCAGGCTGCCAGCCATCGCGTCCCCCAGCCAGGCTGTCCGACCACACCATTGACCGACCCCTGCATCATCGTCTGCGCGCCCGTCTCCCTGCAATTCCGGGCCGCCCAGCAGCCCGTCCCCTGCCCGGGCGCGGGCGCTCCGGGCTCGCTAGGCGGCGCTGTCGGGGCTCAGCTGCTCCGCCCCCACGCTCCCCAGCTGGGGCTGAAGACGCAAACAAACCCGCAAAGCCATCATTAACCAATTACGGGGCCTCCGACATTACAGGCTTCACCCGGCGCATGCCGGCGCCGTGGCCCCCAGCTGGCAGGTGCCTGCTTGATGGGGCCACCCTCCCCCGCTCTGTCCCTCACCCCAGGCAGGTTGCCACCTCCCTGCACCTCCTGAAACAGGAGGGTCTTGCTGGAGCTCGGCCCAGCAGAGCTCAGGGCCGTGGAGCACGCTGCCAAGGGCTACCCAGGCCGGGAGGCTGGTTTCTTCGTGGGGGCCCGCTTGGGACTGGAGGTCCAGCCCTGGGCTCCACTTCCTCCCAGAGCCCCCGTGGCACGGAGCAAGCATCTGTGCGTGAGATGTGAGGCCAGTTCGGGCTGCAGGGGGGCTCCCAGGGCAGGGGCTCTGGTGGGTAGATGGACCTTGGGACCACCCCTTGGGCAGCCAGGCCAGCCCTTGGCCAGGAGAGGGTGTTCTAGCAGGCTGGCCCCGGCCACTATTCCAGGGGGCTGGCGGGGGCCGCGGTGGGGCCCTTCTCTGTGGCCAAGTCGGCCGTGGCTGCCACCATGGGGCTGGGCACGTAGTTGAAGGGGGGCACGCGGGCCGCGCGGCTGGGGGAGCCATGCCGGCTGGCGGGAAAGCCCCCCACGGCCACCCCCAGGCCCTCATGGATGAAGGGAGCAGAGGTGGGCGCCTTGGAGGGGCAGGGCCCATCCACATCACTGCCAGGGAAGGAGGCAGGGCTGCTGCCCAGGGCCTGGGGCGGCCCCCTGCTCTCCAGGCTTGGAGACGTGCTGGAGTTGGTCTTGGTGGCAATGAAGTCCTCTGTCTGGACCACGGCGTCACTGGTCTTGCGCTGCGGTGGGCCGCCGGGGCCCTCCTCGGGCGAGGCGCCCATGAGGGGCAGGGCAGTGGCAGGCAGCGTGCTCCGAAGGATGTGTGGAATGTCCTCGTCCCGGATGCGACGCCACGCGGTGCCCGGGGCCGCCACCCTGGGTAGCGGCCGGGCCTCCCCGTCGCTGCTGCGGCGGGCGGCATCAGCCGTGGGCCCGGGCGCCGCGCTGATGTGTGGCAGGGACGCGTAGCGCTTGACGGCCTCAGGCCGGGCGGCCGGCGTGCGCACAGGCAGGCGGGACGGGCTCTCGGAGCTGGGGCGCCGGGCGGGCCGCTCACCGGGGCCGGGCCTGGCTGCGGGGGGTCGCCGGGGCGCTGCCCGCAGCTCCTCGCAGCGCGAGGAGCACAGGAACACTGCGGGCAGGTCGGGCCGGCCGCGCCCGGGGGAGCCGCCCTGGGAGGCGGCGGGCGTGGCCTCGGGCGGGGACACTTCCGAGCGGCGGCGGCGTGGCAGGCCCGCGGACTCCTTGACAAAGGTCAGCTGCCGCCGGAAGCCCGAGCGGTCGGAGGACTCGCTGCCGCTGGAGCGGGCAGAGGCCACGCGCACCAGGCCCAGGCGGCTCCCCCGGGTGCTGGGGCTTCCCTCGGTCCCCGCCCGGCCCCTGGGGCCCAGCTCTGGGGCTGCCCTGGCCAGGGGTGGCGGACCCCGCCTGGCGGGCCTCTGCATGAAGGGGATCCGCACAGGTGACTTCTGTGTCTTGTGTTGCTTGGACAGCAGGGCCCGCACCGGCGTCTGGGGCACCAGAGATGCCCCGGGACCAGGTAGAGGCCCTGCAGCCTGGGTGCCAGAGGGTGGCCTCTTGGACGCGGGCTGGGAGGCCGGGGAGGAGCCTGACGAGGGGGCCTTGGCCAGGCGGGCAGGCGGCGTGGCGCTCCGCTGCGGGGGGCTTGGCGCCGCCAGTTCCGAGATCTTGCCTGGCCGGTGCAGGCTGCGAGACCGCGGCTGCCCGAGGCTGGGGGCTTTGGCCGGGGCTGCCGGCTGTGTGGGACTGGGGGTTCCAGTCTTCCTCGGCACCACACGGCTGCCCGGGTTGCCTCTGGGCTGTGGCCGGGGGGCCGGGCTGGGCATATAGATCACGGTCCGTCCCCGGAGCACGGCCGGCACCCTGCACGTCGTCTTCTGAGCACCACGAAGCTTCTCGGGGCCACTGGTGCCATGCTGGACCAGGGTTGAGTCCCGTTTCTCCAGCCTCGGCCTCTCGGCACCTCCCGCCTGGCCCCCGGCCTGCAGGCGCTGGCCCTTCCTGTGCAGCGTCGGCTGCAGGGTGGAGCCTGACAGTCCCGACTCTGACAGGACGGAGTCTGAGCCAGAGGAGGCCTCGTGGGCCGCAGCCGCGGCCTGGTGCAGCCATGTGACAATGGAGTTGGCACCCTCTTGGATGGCGCGCCACTCGACGCTGTCCAGGTCGGAGGCCTGGTCTGAGCCTGCTCCCTCGTCACCACGTTCCTGGGACTGCTCAGCTGGCCGTTTGTCTGGCCGGGCAGCCTGGGGCTTGCGGCGCCGAGGGCCTGACGCCTGGAGCCGGCGCCCGGGCACGGCCGAGCCGACACAGCGCCGGAGCAGCCCCGGCCCCGCCCCCGCCCGCGAGCTGGGGGTGCTGTTGCACCCGCCCCCGGGGATCAGAACCTTGGTGACAGCTGGCTCTGGAGCACGGGGCCGGCTGGCTGCGCGCTCAAGGGGCTCCGGCTCGCTGAGGGAGCTGGCAGAGGAGCTCAGGGAATAGCACGGCGGGGTCTCGTCGGCAATGAGGGTGGGCTGGGCGCGGGCGGCGGGCAGGGCCTTGGCGGCGGCCTTGGGTGTGGCCTGCGTGTCCTTCCTGCCGGCTGGGTGCTCTCTCTTCACCGCACGGGGGATGGCGGACGCCCGCCGCGGGGGCGCCACCGCCTCGGCCGGCTCTTCATCTGAGTCGTTGCCGCAGAAGCAGTACACGGCCTCCTCGGTGGGCGTCGTGAGGCACAGCGACTGCAGCGCCCTGTCCCCGGGTGCCTGGCCGGGGCCGGAGTCGTCCCTGTCCGTGCAGGCGCTCGAGGGCCGGCGGAGGGGCAGCTCCAGCCCCGCCCGGCCCGTGCCCCCTCCCTGGGGCTGCTGTGTGCTCCTGCCCACGCCCCGCACCCTGTGCCGATGCCCGGTGGCCTGTCTGGCAGGGGCCTCCCGACCCGCAGTCTCCTGGCTGTCCGCCCGCCCGGCGGGCGGGTCCCTAGAAGGTCCCTGCAGCGTCTCCTCGCTAAGTGAGGTGGCACTGGAGAATGTGACCGGCGTGCCCGTGGCTGAGTCGGTGCCCGAGTCGTCCCCCCGGGCGGGGGCGGGCAGCAGCATGTACACGGGCACGGGCAGCGCGCGGCGGCCAGGCACCAGCGCCGAGGCCACCTTGCGGAGCCGGGCGGGCACGGCGGCCCCCAGGCACTCGCGCAGCAGCTGCAGCTCCTGGTCGGCAGCGGCTGGCCCCTCCGGGCAGCCCCCAGCCTCGTCCCGCCGGCGGTGCGCGGCGCGGTGCGGGCCGGGACCGCCGCCGCGAGCCGGGCAGGCCGGGGGCAGCAGCCGCAGCTCCACGTCCTTCTGCACGTAGTGCTCGTGCAGGGCCAGCGCGCTGAGGCTCGAGGCGCACGAGAAGTTCTCGTCCGGCTTCTCCGCCGTGAAGCGGACGCTGCCCGCGTCCGGCTCGGACGGCGGCCGGCGGCGCTCCCGGCGGTCGGCGATGTCCAGGAACCGCTTCACGTAGCTCTCCCACTGCAGGCTGAGCTGGGTGCTCTCGCGCTCGCCCGGGGGCACGGGGGCCGGCGGGGGCGTCTTGCTGCGGCTGGGCGGCATGGTCTGCCCGGGGCTGTCCGGCAGCTCGCTGGGGCTGACCGTGCCGCTGCCCGGCCCGCTGCACGGGTCGCTGGGGACCGAGCTGGCGATGGACGGGCTCTCGAAACTGCTCAGGGAGCTCACGGAGCTGCAGCGGCTCAGCACCAGCGGCGTCTCCTGCACGCAGTTCTCCGAGGAGCTGGACGGCGTGGTGTCCTCCACCCCCAAGCCGCGGCCCCGGTGCGGCGCCGGGACGGCCACGGGCAGGGAGGCGGCCCCGGGCCCGAGCCAGGCTCCGTCCAGGTCTGCCTTGCCGGGCCCCGCCTCCTCCAGCCCCTCCAGGGACGAGTCGCTGTCCAGGTCCCCGGCCTCACTGGGGCCAGGGTGGCCGGCCGAGGACAGCGAGGACAGCGAGCTGCAGCGGGATAGGCGGAGCGGCGCCGTCTCTGCCGCCGGCTCCTCTGGCCCTCTGCTCAGGCCCTCTGTGGGCAGCCAGGCCTGCCTGCGGGCTCCAGGGGCCAGGGACCCGGCACCCGCCCGCGAGTTGCTCTCGAAGAGCGGCACGTGCTGATAGGTGGGCGACAGTTTGATGGTGCGCACGCAGGCGTCGGCCGCCGCGCCGTCCCTCACAGCCGGCTCCCGGCTGCCCGGCAGGCTGAGGTCCAGCCGGCTCGGCCGCGCCCGGCTGCACGGGGACCCCTCCTGGTGCTCGGCCAGCACGGCCAGCGGGCAGGGCCTCGTGTGCTCTCGGGGACAGCGCCCGTCACCGGTGCTGCCACTGTTGAGACTGTCGTTGGAGAGGCTGGCGTGGGCGGCCTGGAGCCGCAGCAGCGGGTGGGCGCGGCCACCAGCCTCCTGCCTCCTGCCCTCAGGCCGCCGGCAGGGGGAGCAGGACTGGGCTCGGCCTTCCCTCGGCACCTCCTGCCCGGGGTCGCCGGAGCTGAGGCTGAAGCTGTCGTCGGATGAGGTGTGCAGGGCGGAGATGTCCTCCACCAGCCGGTCGATCCGCGCCACGGCCAGTGCCAGCTTGGCCTTGGCCCTGGCGGCCACGGCCGCCTCCCCGCCGGCCTCCTTCTCGGCATCCGGGCCGCCGCGGCGGGCAGGCGGGGCGCGGCCCAGCGCCTGTCCCTGCAGGAAGGGGCTGCCCAGGAAGAGGGACAGCACGGCGGGGCTGGCCGGCTCCGCGGTGGAGGCGGCGGCCGCCAGGGACGGCGCCTCGTCGTCATCGAAGCAGCCGGAGTCGGAGGCGTAGTCCCGGGCCAGCCCGTCCAGGTGCCGCAGGGGCGCCAGCGGCTTCTTGGAGGCGGCCTCGGCCTCGGCCTCGGCCTCCGCCTCGGGCAGCCCGTGCTTCTCCAGGCGGTCGAGGGCCTGCGCCAGGTGCCGCGTGTCTAGCTCGGCCTCCAGCGCCCGCTGCTTCCTCACGTACAGGCTGGGCGCGCATGCGCCGGGGGACACGGCGGCGGCCGGTGCCCGGTACTTGGCGGGCCGGTGGGCCAGCAGGTTGCGCAGGGCCGCGGCGCTGCCCATGGCGATCATCTTGTGCTTGGAGTGCACCAGGTTGCGCAGCATGCCCACGGCCCCCAGGTCCCACAGCAGCTCCTGGTCGCGGGCACTGCGGGCCGACAGGTTCCACAGCGTGCCGCACGCATTGCTCACGATGGTCAGGCTGTGGGACGTCAGGTG
>PJEM01019949.1:0-14641 GCA_004023845.1 Helogale parvula
GGGGGGGGGGAGGGGGGCGGGGGGTGGTACTGTCCCAGTAGAAAAGCCACAGATAATCACAGCTCCATTGCCCTGCAGATAGAAATGGAAGGAGAACAAATAAACGAACACACATTCTCTGAGTGTTTTTTGTTCAGTTTGTTTCATTTTGTTTGGAACACTAAGATTTATTTTCAAACAGCACACAGACGGTCTGCGGGGCGGGGCCAGGCCAGGCTGGTGTCTGGGCCCCCAGGTCTCTGCAGAGACCCGACCCCACCCACAGCAGCTGCCAGGAGAAAAAGGACCCTTGCCCGGACCGCTGAACACTGAACGAAGCAGCAGGCATGGTGGCCGGAGGCCCCCAAGGCCCCGCCCCGCGGCCAGGCACACATGCGGGCGCAGCGAGGGGCCGGGAACTCAACTAGGGGACACAGCAGCTTCGGGAACACTGGTGATTCCGCTGGACTTGCCGAAACCAGGCTCTTTGGAAAACAACCTAATCTTTGGGAGAACACCTCTTGGCCTAGATCTCTCCTCTCGATTTCCCTTTGCTTTTCAAAGGTTTAAAAACAAAACCAGAGGAAGGAAAAAAAAAGAAAGAAAAAGAAAAGAAAGAAAGAAACACACATTTTTTGGGAAAAGGTGTCCTTCACACGCCCAGAGAGCTGCACCAGCTGCCGGCCTCACTGAACCCGCTCGGTGAAGTTCTCAGGGAAGACGCCCCGGCATTTCTCCAGCTCCTTGTGCTGGTTCCAGTCACTCTCCTTCACACCCATGAGCCAGCCTTCATCCTGAGAGTGGAGCAGGGCACCCGGTCACACAGGTGTGGGGACGGAGGGCACTCAAGCCTACCGGGTATGGGGCTCACTTAGGATCTGCTAGGAGGATGTCTCCTCCTCTGCCTGATCATTTCCTTAAGCCTGTCACACTCACCTGAAGAATGCCTCCTTCAGGCAGCCTTCCTTGCTATCCCAGACCCAAACCAGCCCAAGCTAGGAGCCATCTGCCCTTCAGCATGTGGATTTCAGTGTCATTTGGGTGAGTCCTCCTCTCTCTAGAAAGGCAGCCTGACTCCTGCGCTGGTCTGAATGTGTCTGAACTCCCTCAACCCCACACAAAGGAGCTTCCCACAGTCTGGTGCTCACAGAGCACATCAGCTGTGCTTCCAGACTTCGACAAACAATACCAGAAATTTCTGGTGAGCACTGACCAGTTTAAACACTCCAAGTGACCCAAGGCCACCTCATCAAGCCCTCAGACTCACAACTGGCTTTTGCTGTCATACTGACTCCTCACATGGACCACCTACCCAAGCCCAGGCAGTGTCCCTCACCCCAGACCCTGGTCCCCAGAACCAAAGGGGCCATACACCCCAGGTGGTGGCAGATGCCACTGACCTTGCTCTGCCTGGGACCTCCCTAGGTCTTCATGACATCATTACCTGCCTGTCACAGAGCCTCCATATGTCCTCTCTGACCCACATCCACCCACCCACATGACCCCCACTGTGAGTCGGGGACCAGGACTCTGCTTCTTAAAATCCCACCTAGCCCAGAGCTGGTCCACAGAGGACATGAATGGAGACCCAAGGGTTGAGGGGAATTGGCAGATTTAGCACATGGCCCAGGAAGCACGGGGGCCACCTCCCAGCCGGAACCAAGCAGCCTGGGGGAAATAGGGAAATCTGGAGAGCAGTCCCGCTCTGCTCCACCTCCAGGCTCCACGGAAGATGAACCAACCAGGAGAAGCCACAGTAGGGGAAGGGTCTGGGAGGTATCTGGCCTGGAGAAGAGCTGGGGACACAGCTGAGGGTGTTCGGTGGGCCTGCTGGAACCCGCACACTGTCCCTGTGGGCAGAGGGCAAGGCCAGCCTGGAGGAGGTGACCAATGTGAGGCTGCAGAGCAGACACCTTGTCAGCTCACTGCCGGGCAGGAGGGCTCACAGAGGGGTGGCCAGGGGTCCTGTTCTAGGAGGAAGGAGGCCGTGGAGGACAGGGGCAGGGGAGGGAGGAGGGGAGAAAGAAAGGCACAGGCAAAAAAAACAAAAAACTGAAAGGCAGAGCCAAGGAAAGGAGGAAGCAGGAAAAAGGGGACTGCCTGAGGAAACAGAGAGAGGAGGCAGAGACAGGGAGAGAGACCAGGGGACATGTGATGGCACGGGATAGGGGCCAAAGGGAAGGGAGAGAGAGTGAGGAGAGGTAAAGGGAGAAGAAAATGAGTCGAGAGAAGGGCACGGAGACAGAGAAAAGGAACTAGAAAGAGGAGGGGAGAGGAGACAGGCACGTGCCTGCAGGTCTCTGCTGCCCCCTGCTGGCCAGAGGGGAGAGCAGCCGGGCACCATGCCTGCGGGTCTATGGCTGGCGGGTCTCTGCTGCCCCCATCCGGCCTCAGCCAGCCAGGGCTCTCACCTGCTCCTCAGGATTCTGGAAAGGGATCACCAGTACCACGTCACCAGCCTTGAGCTGCAGCTCATCCGTGTCGGTGGCCACGTAGTCGTGCTGGGCCTGTACCTGCAGAGGTTGGGGCAGAGCTCAACACCCCTTCCCGCAGAGGTCTTTGGTCCCCCCTGCACAGTGACCAGCCCTTGTGGTGGCTTCCGCGTGCTGTGGCAGCAAGGGGACCACCTCGCCCACTGAGTAGCAGGGGAAGTGGGGGCAGAGAAACTTGGGGCAAACCCACATAGCCTCCCAGCTCGATGTCCTCATCTGTAAAAAGGGGTGACCCAACGCCAAGGGCACCGTCGGCGCAGATGGCAGCAGAGGCTGTGGGGTCAGCTGGCTGGGCCTTACCTTGAACATGAACCCCGGGGGCAGATCCAAGCGTCCCGCCCCACTGCTGCCCTCCACGGTGCCATTCACAGTTGCTGAGAAGGTCTCTACCACCACGGCAGGGAGAGAGCTCTGTGGGGAGGAAGTGCAATCAGCGTAGCCAGGGAGCGGGTCCCTGGAGGGCAGGGGCCACAAAGGCAAGGGAAGGGAGGGCCTCTGTGACTGATGCCAGACTGGTCTGCCTCCGGGTTCCTCAGTGGGAACTGCGACCTGGACCAGCACAGAGCAAGGAGCACAGGGAAGGCATGGGGCCAGGGAGCCGCGAGCAGGAGGGCAGGTGGACGGCAGGGAAGAAAAGGCAGGGTCTTGGTCCCTGTCGTCTTACGGAGGCTGCTTCACTGGCTGCTGTCTCCCCGGGCTCCTGGGCTCCAGCCGCAGGTTGGGTCCCACCCGCCACCTCGGAGGCCTCTGCTGGCTGCAACACAAATGTCAGCATGGGGTCACACACGGACGTTGCTGTGACCAGGGCAAGGAGAGGGCCGTGGAGAACTGAGCAGTACAGGCAGCTCCTGGAGGAGGGGCAGGTCCCTGCCACTGGACGCTGCTGGGGAAGCTGCTGGCAGCACAGGAGGCCCCTGGGCGCCACCCCGACCTGCTCTCACAGGCCCTGCCCTCGAAGCCCAGGGTCTGGCCAAGCCTCAGCTTCTTCCCACCTGCCTGACTGGCTGCCTGAGCCAGCAGACCCCCATGCTTGGGGACAGCAACAAGTGCCTGTCCACGGCCAAACAAGTTGGGGCGGGCTGCAGCAGGCCTGGCTCAGCCCTGGACACCTGCTTCCAAGAAGGGGGCAGCACGGTGCTGGGCACTGTGCTGGGGGCCTGGCCACCGCAGAGCGGACACTGCCTGACCTCAGTCAGGCTGACCCAGCCAACACTCACACTCGGCCACTTCCGAGCTCTGGGAGCAATCACTCAAGCTGCCTAGCCCCCCACTTCCTCATCTGTAAAAGGAGGAAATGTCTAGGTTAGGGTGAAAGTTAAATGAGGAAATTCTGGAAAGTACCTGTCACAAACCAAGAGAGACTCTGAACGCTCCTCCCTCCCACTGTGGGAGGCTGGGTGGGGCTGGAGAGGGGGGAGGGCCCCATCCGGCCTAAATCTCAGCGGGCAGGAATGATAAACCCCATTCTGGGGCCTGCCGATTCACAGCCCTGACCTCACCCTCAGGCCCACAATGGCCTTGTCCATCCTGCGTCTCCTCCGGGCTCTTTCTCACTGCAACACCCCCAGGGACTGGGGACAACTGGGAGCTGGCAGGTGGGCACTTACTTGGGCCGGCCCCGGCTCGGCCGTCTGGCTGGGCCAGGCCACAGCAAAGGTACCCTCGGCAGCACTGGGCTCCCTGGAAGGCAGGCTGCCAGCTGGACTCTCTGTGGGCTAATGATGGGCCAGCAGGGAACACAGGGCAGAAGGGGTGGGAGGCCAGGGAGGGGAGGGTGTTGGGCAAGGGCACAAGACAAAATAAGAGTCATGAGCAGCCCTGTGTTGGCAGAGGGGAGATTGGGCGACTGTGGCGGGCAGCCTGGCCCATCAAGGGACACACGTGGACCTTCTGAAGGAAAAACCACTCCCACCTCCTTGCTCTACTCCTGCCACAGGGATGGGCAGGTACAAATGAGCCACAGCACCCTCCAAAGTCCCCTCATCAAAATGGCTGCCCGTGCCAGGCTCTCCTCTAGCCTCGTCCAGCCTAAGCCTGTTCGGAGCCTTCCAGATCCTGGGAGCATGTGCTCCCAGCACTCCCACACCAGCGGCTCCCACTCTTGCAGAGCTGCATCATGCTGCTGGAGCCCCACGCCCTCCCCAGGCCCCATGCCCGCACCACCAGGCCTGCCCACATATGGGCTCCTAGCTTTCACCCTGCTTCTCCCGTCCCTCGAGTCACCCTCCCTCTTCCCTCCATCCCAACGGCTGCCTGATGCCGCTGCACTGTGGGACCCCCAAGGACACAAGCCTCCTCAAGGACAAAGACCTTCCACCCCAAAGCCCCCTTGCGGAGGCCTTGGCCCAGCGTGAGGACACCACGTCCATACTAGGGAACGACTCACAGACCCCACCACTGAGCCAAACCGCAGAGGACCTTCTCTGGCCGAACTGAGCAGCCCCTTCCCCGCGGGGCCTGGCCGAGGGGCAGTTGTTAGGCAGAGGGGCAGCAGTAGGTCCCCTGGAGACAGGCGAGACGGCCAGCTCCCCGCGCACGTGAGCGCCGGCCCGGCCCCGTGTGCGCACACCTGTGAACAGGCCTGGTGCAGGACCAGGCAGGGTGGGCCGGGGAGGAGCAGCGCCCCCTGGGGGCAGGCACGGAGCAAACACAGCTTACCTCCCAGAGGTCCCACGGAATGGACTAGGCGCAGCAGCAGAGGAGAAGGACAGAGTTAGTACAGAGGTTAGTGACAGGGACAGGGGCAGACAAGCAGTCCCCAGGGACCCTCCACCCCAAGGCCCTGGAGCCCAGCAGCCACAGGGCGGCACGTAGCCAGGCCCCAGGATGTCCGGAGGGCCATGTCCTGGACACCCGCCAGAGGGCCAGGACCCCAGCCTGGGAGTGCCCAGACACGGAGCTGTGGTAGGAGATGGGCAGGATGCTGACAGAGGCTGTCAGGTAACAAGTGAGTGAGTGTTCAGCTGCCCCTCCTCCTGAGGGCCCTCTCCCTGTCATGTGTCTGCTCTTGTCCTCCCCTTGCTCAGGGCCGGAGGAGGGGACAATAGCTGGGGGCCGGGCACCGGGGAAGGGCAATGGGCGGGAGGAAAGCCTGTTCACCCAAGACCCCAAGGTCTGGCTTAGATGGGCACCCATGGCCAGACGTGAGCCCACGGCCCAGTGCCCCAGAGTCCCGCAGGCGGTGGCGGGCCTGGACCAACCTGACCAGAGGGTGTGGGCGCCTTCACGGGGCTCGCCACCGGCGGGAGGGGGTCGAAATCCAGGTCCAGCAGACTGGCCTGCTCCGAGAAAGGCCCGGGGGCCTCAAACTTGGCAGCGTGGCAGAGGAGGAAGGCTGTTAGTGAGCGGCTACGAGCCCTCCCCAGGGCGCACCCGGCAGGTGCGCGCGCACGCTCACGGACACGGGCGCTGCATGCACGCGGGAGTGCACCTGCCACCCCCCTGGCCCGAGCGCCAAGCACGCATTGCCGCCCGCCTCAGACAACAGTAGCCCCCCTCGGCCATCTGTCTGTCCTGCAGGCCACGGGAGCCTCCCGGTGCAGGCTCCTCTCTGCTCCCTGCACCCACAAGCTCTCCCAGCCTCACCCCTCTCTTCCCACAAGCAGCACAGTCCCCGGCCTTCCCTTTAACCCAGAGGACCCCTAGGACAGGCCTCCCAGCACTGCCCCACACAGACAGGTCACCTGTGGCGACACCCACCCTTCCCACCAGCTCTAAAGGGTGAGGACAGGACTGAGCTGACACACACACACCCACCCTGGGGACCCCCATCCAGTGGGCCTGAGCATAGCCCAGGGCTGTCCTGGTAACAGGAGGCTGCGTTCACACCACGGGCTGCCAGCTGTCCATTAGCCGGGCCAGGCGATCGTGGGAGAACTGCCCTTGAAGGAGGGTGGGTTGGGTCAGCACCAGCCCCCGGAGGACACGGGGTTTCCCTCGGAGAGCCAAGTAACACTTTGCTCCATAGCAGAGGGCCTTGGCTTGGCCTTCCTCCTCCTGCCTCACTTCCCGCGGTAGGAGGGCTGGGGCCCCAACAGTGCAGGTCAGCCCAGTTCCGCACATCCCCCTACTCTAGCTGTCACCCACCGCACCCACCTAAGGCCTTCCATCCACAGAAGGACATCAGACCTGGGTCCTGGGGAGATGGGCTCCCCAGACAGGGCTTCTGGGTTTCCCAGACAACTGAGCTGTGGCCTGTCAGCAGAGACCCACCCACGACTCTCCATTCTGAGAACACTCGGTGCTGGTGCCCCGAAGCTCAGGGACAAGGCACAGACCTCAGAGAGCCTGGCCTCCCCGAGGGCCGGCTGCCCATCATGCAGGACCAGAGCGCCCCTTTGGTGCAGGGCACAGGATACTCCCCTCAGCCCTGCTGAGCAGCCCTGTTAGCAGGGCCTCATGGACTGCCCACCCCAGCCCCCAGCAACAGCAGCCACAGTGCATGCCTCCCACCCTTAGGGCAGAGACCTGGCTCCCCAGGGAGGGCAGGGGGGTGGTGAGGGAGGCACGAGTTGAGTGTGAGGCTGACACACCTGGCACAGGC
Source organism: Helogale parvula (assembly GCA_004023845.1). Taxonomy (NCBI): domain Eukaryota; kingdom Metazoa; phylum Chordata; class Mammalia; order Carnivora; family Herpestidae; genus Helogale; species Helogale parvula. Next base: position 7,015 of record PJEM01019949.1, read on the forward strand.
AGTTCCAATGACCCCCTCCCAGGGCATAGGTGAAAACCCAACAAGGTCATGTAGACAAGTGGTCGGCACCAGTCCCTACTCAGTGTTTCCTTGCGCTGCGTCCCCCTGTATCCCTCATGTGTACCCCCAGGGTGGAGACATTCTTGGGCTGCTGAGCGCTCCAGCAGTGAGCTGCCCCAGAGGTCACGCGGCCCGGTATCCTCACCTCTCAGAGTGCCCCTGGACCAGGCCAGGCCACCTTCTAGAGAGGGGCTCCCGTGCCTCCCAGGTCCTGAGCTAGGGGACCGCCCACCTCCCCCCTAGCCACCCAATGCTGGAAGTTCCTAGCTCTAACTCAGAGTCCTCCTGTTGGGGCTTGAAGGGCTCTGAGCAGAGCCCACTGTCGTTGGCTTGCAGCTGCCTTTCCCTCCATACTCACACCTTCTGCCCTGCCCCTCACCTCCAGGTCTCTGAGTTTATGCAAAGGGGCAGGCAGGAGGCAGAGCCCAGAGGCCCCAGGCAGAGCAGCTCTCTATGGCAGCCCCCTGGCACAGGCCAGCCGCAGCCTGGGATCTGCCAGCGTGCTCCACTGGTGCAGCCCCTAGTGGGCAGGGCCCTGGCTTCTAGGCCTGGACACCAGGTTTGGAGGGATGAGCATGCCGGGGCGTCTGTGAGCCCATGTGACCTTGTGCAGCCCATGCCCAGGCCACCGCTGTGACCTTCCTGCACAGCTCTCCTTCTGCCCACCTGTGGATGAGCAACCTGCCTTCTCTGGATGCTTCCAAGCAGCAGCCCTGCTCTGTGGTCCAAGCATTGTCCCACTTCCAAGGCCGGTCAGCATGTCTGCGAGCTAAGGTCTAGGCCTTCACCAGACATTCCAGGGCCTTCCCAACTGTGTCCCCCCTGCTGTGCTCTGCACACACACTGACCTCTCATTTCCTAGAGGCTTCTGAGCCTATGTCCTACCCTCCTGGCCTACACACAATGCTGGCTCTCACTAACACCATGTGTCTGCTTGCAGACACCTGGCAAATGTCACCTGCTCCAGGAGGCTTTCCTGGACTGGCCCAAATCCTCCCTAATGATGTCTCTTCGGCCATCACCCCAGTGGAGGTGGGCCGGCTCCCCGAGGACCGCCCGCCTGTGCCCCTGCATCCAGCCACAGCACATGCTCCAAGATGGATGGATGAGGGAGGATGGAGGGAGGGATGCATGAATGAGCAGGGGGAGGCTCTGGGCCAACCTCTGGGCCAGCGTCTGGCTCTTGAGGCGAAGGCACAGGGCGTGGCATAATGGAAGAAGGCCATGCACATCCCGAGAGAGCGAGAGAGGGCTGGGCCGCGGCGGCCGCGGCTGACCTGGGAGGGGGTGGTCACGCTGATCTCAGGGACAAACGCATCATCAAACAGGCTGAGGATCTGCTCCTGCTTGACCTCCTTGGACGGGGTGTGTTTGGGAGGTGGAGGGACTGGCGGCCCTTTCCGGAGCTGTGGTCGGCAGCAGGTGAGGGGCCGCACAGCGAGGCACAGCAGAGCGTGGGGGTCGGCGGGGGGTGGGGGGACAGACAGAGACAAAGCCACGGTTAGTTACACCCCAGGCCACGGCCCCACCCAGACAACTGAGGAATGAATGAGAAGGAATGAGAAGGAATGAGAAGAATGACAGCTGCCCAAGATGCAGGGCCACAGAGCCACCTCTAGAGGGAGACTGGGGCAGGAGGTGCTGACAGGCTGTTCAGAGAAGAGAGGATGACAGGGGAGGGGACAGGAGGGGGAGGAAGTGAAAGGAGAGACACAGGGAGGGAACAAATACGAAGAGGAGAAAGAAGGGACAGCAGGCCACCTGCCCAGGTGTGTGGGGCGGGGCGCTGCAGGAGGTCTGGGCCAGCACCCACCTGGGTAAGACACTGAGGACAGAAGCTGTAGCTGAGAAACAGCCTCCCTCTCCAGCTGGGCTCTCTGCCTTTCCAGGACCCTCTCTGTACCCCCGCGGGAGGCGCTCTGGCTAGCCTGTCACCTGCGGAGGCCAGCGAGGGGCCACAGGGCCCAACAGAGGGCCAGGCAGGATGGCCACGCACCTGCCTACGTGGGGGGCTCTGGCACGTCAGCAGCCATGCCTGCCCCCAGGCTGGGTTTCCTCGTTTGTCCAGCCTCAAGGGTGGCTGTGATGATTTAATGAATGGGAATGAGGGAAGTGCTGGCACAGCATCGGCCCAGAGCAAGCACTTTTCAAGTGTGGGCTCTTGTCGCACTCTTCACCTCGTTATCCTAATCAGCTGTGGGACAGCCGTGGCCCACCGGCAAGGGGCCTGCTGCCAAGAACTGAAGGCCGGGGAAGCCTATCAGTTCAGACGGGGCCACAGGCCAGCTCCTGGGGACAACACAGAGAACTGGAGAAACCTGGTGGGGGTGGGGGCCAGGCTCCTGGGGGCCTGTGCCCCTTGGACCTCACACTCCCCTCACCGAGCCCTTTGCCCCGCTGACTCTATAGAGGTCCTGCACGGCCCCCTGCCAAAAGAGAAGGTGAGGAGGAGAGAAAGCAACCACCTCTGCAGATCTGGATGCTCTGGGACTGAGTGAAGGAAGATGGAGGAAGTCAGCAGCCCCAAGAATCAGGGAAAGAGGGAAGGAGAAGGTGGTGCAGGAGCGGAGGGAGGCACACACTCACAGGTGTCCCCGAGAGAAGGCAGGGCTGCTGAGGGCAGCCCAGGCCGATGCAGAGCACAGAGGACTGGGAAGGAGGGAGTCATGAAGCAGGAGGAAGGAGGAGGCGGGAGGGGCAGGTCGCCTACCTGAGACGGGGACTTGGGGAGGCTGGCCCCAGCGGCTGCAGGCGGCTCAGGCTCGTGGTTGACTCTGATCTCTGGGGCTGTGGCGGGGGAGCCATCTGGAGGAGGCGAAGGGCTCTTGTCCCCTTTTGCAGGCACGTTGTCACTGTGGGGGAGAGACCAGGGAGGAAGCTCAATGGAGAAAGGTCACTGCACACAAGAGGGAACGTGCAAAGGCACTGGTGTGCCTGTGAGGGGATGTGTGCCTGTGAAAATGTGCATGTGTGCCTGTGTGTGTGTCTGTTAACATGTGAATTGGAGCATGCGTGTGTGTGTGTGTGTGTGTGTGTTCACACAGATGCACTGTGAAATGTAATGTCCGCATGGCCATGAGTATGTGTCCCCTTGCTTGCAGGTGAGAAGTCACGTACACGTGGATCAGAATGTGTGGAAATACAGGGGTGTGGGCACAGGGCCTGCCTTGGAGACGGTGAGGGCCCAGGAGGAACTCCAAGCTGGAGGTGTTCGGTCCCCAGGAAGCCACCCCACAGGCCACCGCCAGGCTCCACCAGGAAGCCAAGCTCCACAGCACGAGAAAGCCAAACAGCCTAGAGGCAAATGAGTCTCATCTCACACGTCCCCCATAGCCCCTGCGCCCAGGCTGGGACCCCCAAGGGCCTGGCCCGCCTCCCTGCCAGCCCACCCACGCACACCGGACACCGACCACTGCCCCCTGCCCCACTCACGGGGCCCATGCTGCTTCCCACACCGCGGTCACCAACCAACACCTTTGTGCCCACCGTCCCTTTGAGGGGAAACAAGGGAAGCCAAGCGGAGGCCAGAGACAGAGGGGCGTCTGGGGACGAGAGGATGAGGTTCAGTATAGAGAACGCGGGCAAACAGTGTGCATAACCACCACGTGGGGACACGGGGGCAGGAAATAAAGACGCATATTTGTTCCCACGTAAGGACACTGGAGAACAGTGCCAATAAAGGCCAGTTCTTGGCCGCAGATGGCTGTTTAAAGTTACATTAAGTTACATAAAGTTATGTTAAGTTACACAAAGTTACATTAAGTTGCATTATGTTACATAAAGTTACATTAAGTGAAACTGAAAGTTGAGCTGCCCAGTCACACTGGCTCACCACCTGGGGCAAGTGTTGGACAGGGAGGGCAGTTCTAGAAGGATCCAAAGAAGCTAGTGACCACATTGCCTGGGGGAACAGGCAGGAGGGGGCATTAGATGATGGGACAAGTGTGTGACGGACATTGTGGTCTCTTCTCACATCTACTGAATTTGTGTTTCACGGCCTTAGTGGCCTCTTTAAAACCCACACATAAACAGAGTACACACACACACACACACACAATTTTAACACCCACCACTGTGCTACAAGAGCCCTTCCTTTTCCCTCCCCCCAGGGTTCCCTTTGGCTCCCTTCTTCCTGTGAACCCCTTGGTCTGGGCCACAGCAGAGGGGGTCACGCTCCCCCAGGGCAGCGCCTGAGCCCTCCGCCCTCACGACACACACAAACCATGTCACACCCTGCCCGCAGCACCGCACACGGGGACGCAGGTTAGGGGTTAGTGCCGCCCTCAGAGCAGGGCGCTGGGCGCATGCACGGGGTCACCTTGGACCCCCCACAACGCAGCACTCAAGGCCGGTACCTGTTCTTCTTTCTGAGCAGCCGGGAGAGCAGTTTAGTTTTCTTTCTGTGGGAACGGATGGGACGCAGAGGCCTTCATTTTGGGGCAGTGCCCAGTCAAAGGCTGGCCTGCTCCCTTTCCTCATCAGCAACCCCTCTGCACAGAGGGGTGCAACGGGGCACAGCCTCCTCTAATGCTCAAAGGCCATGAAGAGGGCCTGAGCCTGCCTTCGAGCCCCCATCGTCCAGTCCCAGGACCCCCACTGACCTAGGCGTGCTGCCTGGTGGGCGCCCTGGGATGGGGCTGACAACATGAGAGGGTGCAGCCCCGAAACAGGACCGAGGAGCTGGGGGGACTGCTGGCCACCCTCCCTGCCTGTGGTTCAGCACACAGGGGCTCTGGGGGCCCACAGTGCCAGGAAGGAGGGGGCACAGCTAGCTGGTGTGGGGCCTCTGAGAGGAGGCAATCAGGCCACAGAATGGGCCACCTTCCTGTCTGCTCAAACCCGCCTTCTCCCACGGGAAGCCTGGGTCCAGCCGCGCACCACCCTCCTCGTCCGGGGCAGGTCCACCATTACCTGTAGGCCCAGAGCAGGGAGAGACCCTGCCTCCCTGCAGAAACTGCCCTTAATTCCCCACCCCCACCCTGCCCGCTGCTCCCCCCCCCCCCCTTCCCGGAGCCTCAGGGCCCCTGTAGGTTCCTCTCAGAGTCACACATACTCCATTTTATTTCCAGGGACAAGAGGGCCGGCAGCACTGGCTGAATACCTCCTTAGTCCTAGGTGATTCCCCAGTCACCCTGAGATGCAGACACATTCCCCGTTTTACAGAGAGGATGCTGAGGTCCACCCAGCCCTGCACACCTCCAAAGGAAGCCAAAAAAGAAGGGAAATCCCAGACTGGCTATTGTTTCCCTTGACCCGCAGCCAGAGGGCCAGGCACCCCCCTCCTCCCTCACGGCTGCCCCTCAGGAAGCAGGAATCTCCCCACAGCTGGAGGGGCCCTGAGAGGCCAGGCTAGGCTGAGGACAGGGACAAGGATGCCACAAGTCCCATCCAGGGACTCAGGCTTTCCCAGGAGCAGGAAAAGGAGGAGGTGCACTACCCGCTGCTCGAGGAGGAAGCCCCCCTTCCAAGCGGCCCTCTCAAAGGCTACTCAGGCCCCACAGGAGAGTGAGCCAGGCCCAGGAGTGTGACTTCCCTGAAGGGACACATCAGAGGAATGTGAGGTGCCCTAGCCCGTTCGCCTGAGCACAAAGGCCAAACCCACACAGCCCAGCCCTGGGCTTCAGGAAAGAACAAGGCCCTTGCCCCACACCTCCCCCTACCCCTCACCACCGGAGGGCAGCACTGGGGTCCGCACCTGGGCTGGGCCTTGACTGTGAAGGTGTTGCTCCCGTGCTGCTTCTCCAGGCTGACCAGCACATCGTTGAGGTTCTGGTTGAGCTGGAGGAGGGATGGCAAGTAGGTGGGGAGAGCCTCTGGAGCCACCAAACACCCCCTCTCCCCTGCTCCTCCCCATACCTAGCCTGAAGTGCAGCCCTGCCCCTTACCAGGAATCAGCGTTTCTTACCCCACGGGTGGGTGCTGGGAAAGGCACACCAAGCCCAGAAAAGCGAAGGGGAAAAACGGAGGGAGTGGCTACATGGCTAATCGGGACTGCTTCTGAGGACCGTCTTCTCTCTTCTTTCTACTTGCAGGAATTTCCCAAAATGCCTCATGCAGCTTGTACTGTTTTTAAATTTTTTTAAATTATTTTTGCAAACTAACTGTTGATTCTAATTGTTAAGGTCATTTTGCCAAGAGGTTTTCAGGCCACACTACAACTGTCAGAGATTTCACTAAAAAAGATTTCACAAACAGGATAAGAAGTTTATCCCGTGTACACAGTGATTCTCATTCCTGAAAAACATTTCCCTCTTTCACTCTGGCCACTAGGAAGCTCAGTAGTGAATTTTCCTCCAACTTCACAGAAATGTTTTCTTCCTCCAAACTCCTCTTCCTATTTGTTTTTTAAACTTTTCACAAGTTGTCTCAAACATTTAAAGGGAGAAAGGAAAAGAACAGGAAGACCTAAAGGGCAGGAAATCATAGTCAGGGGCAGTGACTCCAGAAGGGACCCCAAGCTGCTTTTTCTCCTCCTGCCCTGGTCCTGGACTTCAGCACCATCACTTGGTTCCTCTGGGCCCAACACACAGAGTTGGTGACCCCTCGAGTGCATGCAGCGAGGGGCTACCAACATGGGATCTCTCCAACTCCACTTTGCCGTTTAACTGCCAGTTAAAATGAAAATAATACAACTTAGGGATTTTAGCTAATCAGACTCCTTCATACCCTGGATTCTGGCAGATAAAGCAGACACGCTTCAATGTTTTAAGAAACATGAGGAAAAAAAACTGGGGAAGTTCTAGTAATTTATTGACGATTTGCCTATGAAGAACGGGGAAAGGGCCACCATTCTCAGTCATAGAACTGCTGGAGGACACGCTGACACCTCCTGAGGGGCAGGGAGGCAGACTGGGGGCTGGGGGGGCAGGGCTGGGCCTGCAGGCCCCGCTCACAGCCTCCCCAGCCAGAAGGAGGGAGCTTGGCTGGTCAGTCCATGGACCATGCCTCCGACCCCGGGCCCCTGGCATGGTCCATGCCTCCGACCCGGGCCCTTAGCATGGTCCATGCCTCCGACCCGGGGCCCCTGGCATGGTCCATGCCTCCGACCCGGGCCCCTGGCATGGCGGAAAGGGGCCGCGGACCCACCTTGCTCATCTCCTTGTGGAAGTTCTCCTCCAGGCCCGCAATGCTCTGGAACGTGTTGACGTAAAAGCCTACACGGCTGCAGGAGCGAGGGGAAGGGCAGAGAGAACACACAGGTCCGTGCGGGTACCCAGGACACATACACAGTGAGACCTCCACCTTCGCCAGAGACACGAACCGGGGGAAGGCACGGGGCACAGCGGACAGATGCACTAGACATGTGCATCCTCGGGGAGGCCAAGGCTCAGGGCCACCGCCTCCAGGACTCACCTGTTCCACAGGGACGGCAGCTCTTCCTGCAGATCCACGTTCATCTCCTCAAACACCTTCTGGGCTTTAATGAGCTCCTCCTCTGCCTGAGGGGCAGGACTGGTCACTACCCCTACTGGGCCTCTGTCCCAGCGCCCCCAAGTCCCGCTCCCCTAACCCCCCACTCCTGAGTCATGCTCCCCCTAATCTCCCACCCCCAAGTCCCGCTCCCCTA
>PJEM01019950.1:0-14634 GCA_004023845.1 Helogale parvula
TAAGTTGTGAGTTCCACCTAGAATTTTGCCATATTTTTTACATTTGTAGTGCTTCTCCTCTGTATGAACTCTCTGATGCCGAGTAAGGCCTGAGCTGTCTGAAATGCTTTACTGCATTTTTCGCATTTATAGTGTTCTGTTCGAGCATGAATTCTTTGGCATTGAATAAGACTTGAGCATGGATTAAAGGGCTTGCTAAATGCTTTGTATTTGTAAAATCATCTCCAGTATACATTCTCTGATAAGTAATCAGGGTTTACATTGCCTAAAGGCCTTACCACAGTCTTTACATGTACATAATTGCTCTCCAATGAGAATCCTCTGATGTCTAGTAGGGTTGAGCAGTTCCTATGAATTCTGTTTTAAAATTTGTAATGTTTGCTCCAATAGGAATTCCAAGATAATGAGTAAAAGTGAAACTGTAATTAAAGGGCTTCCCATGCCTTGACTTGCATACAGATTCTCTCCAGTATGAATTCTGTGATAGTTGAGTAAGGCTTGAGTGGTAGGTTAAGGCCTTGGAACATTCTTTACATTTGTTTGGATTCTCTTCAGTATGAATTCTATGATGAAAAGAAGGAGTTCTGTGCTTCTTAAAGGCCTTGCCACATTCATTATCTTTGCAAGGTATCTCTTCAGTATCAATTCTGTTATGTTGAATAAGGTTTGAGTGCCTCTTAAAAGTCTTGCTACATTCTGTACATTTGTAAGGTTTGTCCACAGTATGAAGTCTTTAATGAGTAAGGTCAGAGTACCCCTTAAAGGCCTTGCCACATTCTTGACATTTGTAAGGTTTCTCTCCAGTATGGATTTGACGTCCACTTAGTGATGAGCCATAGTTAAAGGTTTTACCACATTCTTCACATCTGTAAGGTTTCTCAATAGTGTGCGTTCACGGATGATGAGATGCTCTTGAGTGAATCAAAGGTTTTGCCACATTCTTTACAAATGTACCTCTTCTCTCCAGTACCGTTTGTCTCCTATATATTTAGTCTTGAGGACTGATGAAACATGTCCCCAGGTTTATTCTATCCGGATGAGTTTTTTTTTTTTCCAACATGAGTCCTCTGATGATCGCCATCATTGAAGGACTGGTTAAGGGCTTTCCAACATTCATTATATTCATAAGGATTCTCTCCCATATGTTACTCTTGTGTATAGTAAGGTTGGAGCTTTAATAAATATAGCTCCCTTATTTCTTTATTAGAATGATTGTTTGGAAAATGAGTCCTTAGACATTTGTTAACATCTGACTCCTTGTTAAATTTTCTCTCAAATTGATTGCATTGTGCAATTCTGTCTCCATTAACAGTACTCAGGTAGAATTGTGGGTTTGACTCCTTGGTGAAGGACCTCTGAAACTGGAACCACTTAGCACTTTTTTCTTCATTTTTAAATCGGTGTTTAAAGTATTTGACTGAAAGATCAATGCAATCCTATTGTCAAAATGGTTCAATAATCATTTTTAGCATGGACTTGGTAACTTTCTAGTTTTCCAAATTGTTGTTCTGCAGATAAGCATGGCCCACCATCTGACCTGAGCTTTTGCTTACAGAAACACACTGCTTTGCTGAAGGTGTGGACTTAGAACACTTTGGAAAACCTTCCTTCTTATCTATATCCTTCACTAGTTTGGGCAGTGAGATTCTCATTATATGTAGTTGTGCCAATTTGCAGATGTCCTTCTCGTTATCTTTGAACTTCATTCTTTTCATCATTTTCCTAAGTGTAAATTCTCAAGGGCCCTAGGTTTACATCCTCTCCTTGACATGTTTTAAAAAATAAACTTGTATACACGACTTGGTCAGGAAGCTCAGAGTGGCATATGAAGATAAATCTAAAACATATCAAGTAACAGAAAAGTAAAAGCATTCCATTCATTATTTTCAGAAGATGTGCTGACAACTTCTAATCTGTAAACTTAAAATCGGAGAATGTCAGCAAGGTGGCTGACAAGGAATCATCAGGCCTCATCTCGCCATAGGAACACAGTCTTGCACACAGCGTACTGACCGTGTAGTCTAATAGACAATGCTGTAGTATTGTGGTGAAACACAAATCACACCCCTATCCCTCAAATACTCGGCAAAAACACAATATAAGCCCAGAATTACCAGTAGGAAGGAAATTTAAACATAAAATAGAAAGGAATAAAGTAGGATGCAAGAAAAACTAAGGAAATATAAACAATAGAAACCATTGGTTTTCAGAACAAATGAACAAAAATGACAAACCTGTAATGAAAGAGAGAGAGAGAGAGAGAAGACAACCACACTCAAAAGGGAAGAAATGAAGACAAACAACTGAACTGATACTATAGACAACTAAATAATTATAAGAGGTAACAATACAGAAATGCATGCCAAGTAATAGATATTTTTTTAAAAAGGTATAAATTTCAAAAAGCTAGAACCTACCTAGACTCCTTCATGAAGAAGTATTTTTTCTTACGTTTACTTGTTTTTGAGAGACAGAGCATAAACAGGGGAGGGGCAGAGAGAGAAAGAGACACAGGATCTGAGGAAGGCTCCAGGCTCCACACTAGGGGTCAGCACAGAGCCCAACGCAGGACTCAAACCCACAGACTGTGAGATCATGACCTGAGCTGAAGCCGGATGCTCAACCGACTGAGACACCCAGGCACCCCCATGAAGAAGTATTTTGAGACATCTAAACTGATCTATATCTACCAGATAGTTTGAAAAAGTAACTCAAGACAACAAAAACAAAAACCTCCCCAAAAAGTATTTTTCCAGATAAATTAACTATAATTCATACAAATATTTAGTGAGAAAGTTATTCAAATCTCCCCATTTCCAAAGACCAAAGAGAAGGGATATTAAGAACACACTCTGTGACACCAGCATTAATGAGTTATCAAAGCAAAGAATGACCTGAGGATAAAAGGAAATAATTTAAAAAATATTTTCAACTATAAGCAAGTGGGAATTCTTCCTGAAATTCAACATATTGAAAACCATCAGTTTAAAACTGCACATTGGGGCTCCTGGGTGGCTCAGTTGGTTAAGCCTCTGACTTCGGCTCAGGTCATGATCGCACATTCGTGGGTTTGAGCCCCACATCAGGGTCTGTGCTGACAGCTCAGAGCCTGGAGCCTGCCTCCTATTCTGTGTTTCCTTCTCTCTCTGCCCCTCTCTGCTCATGATCTGTCTCTCTCTGTCTCAAAAATAAATAAAACACTTAAAAGTGTGCAGTTTTAGTTATTTATTTATTTAACAAATGAAGATAAAAAATGGCATGATTCTGTTAATTAATGCAGAACAGGAGGTGAGCATATTGGACACAATTTCATCATTAACAACACACAATAAAGCAGGAAAGGAAGGAAATAACCACAGCCTACTAGAGGCCATTTATGTATGGAAAGCTGAAATCTCACATACTCTATAGTAAAAGACTAAAAGCTTCTGTATGATCAGAAACAAGATAAGGAAGCGATATCACCAATTTCATGCAACACGGCATTGGATGGTCTATGCAGAATAATTGGGCAAGAGAAAAAATACATGAAAGGCTCCCTAAATGAAAAAGAAAACAAAAGGATCTCTGTTCAACGATGACGTCATCTATAGAAATCCTAGAAAATCTTTAGATTTTTGTTGTTTCTGGTTTGTTTGGTCGTCTCTTGTACTGCTTATTTCTGCTAATTTTATCTAGTAGACACTTCCTTAAAATTTTTCATACTATAAGTGCTTGAATTAAATTTACATCAATTTTATACTTATGTTAACTTTTTTAATGTTAATTTTTGAGAGACTGCGAGATGGACAGACAGCAGGAGAGGGACATAGAGACAGAGGGAACAGAGAACTCCCAAGCTGTCTCTGCCCTGTCATCAAAGAGCCCGTCTCCCTTTCAAGTGACACTTCCCTTGCCAGTGAGGACTGCCTTTTGTTTTTGTTTTTGCTGCTTTTAAGGTGTTTTTTTATCACCATATTTTGCAAGTTTAGCTCAAATATGTATCGGTATGGGCCTGCTTGTTGCTTACCTTGTTTCTGATCTTGTTTATTGCATTTGTCATCTGGTTTTTTTAAACTTACATCCAAGTTAGCCTATAGTGCAACAATGATTTCAGTAGATTCCTTAATGCCCCTTAACCTATTGAGCTCATTCGCCCTCCCAGACCTCCAGGCACCCTCTGTTTGTTCTCTGTCTTTAAGAGTCTTTTATGTTTTGTCCCCCTCCCTGTTTATATATTATTTTTGTTTCCATTCCATTATGTTCACCTGCTTTGTATCTTAAAGTCCTCATATGAGTGAAGTCATAGGTTATTTGTCTTTCTCTGACTAATGTCATTTAGCATTAACACCCTCTCCCTCCATCCATGTAGTTGCAAATGGCAAGACTTCATTCTTTTTGATTTCTCAGTAATATTCCATTGTGTATACATACCACATCTTCTTTATCCATTCATCCATTGATGGACATTTGGCTATCAATATCTTTCCAAATTTTGGCTATTGTTGATGACGCTCCTATAAACGTTGAGGTGCATGTGTCCCTCTGAAACAGCATACCTGTATCCCTTGGATAAATACCTAGTAGTTCAATGGCCGGTTGCAGTTCTGTTTTAATTTTTTGAGGAACCTCTAAACTGTTTTCCAGGGTGGCTGCACCGTTTGCATTCCCACCACAGTGCAAAAGCCCTCCTCTTCCTCTCCATTCCCGCAACGTCTGTTGTTGCTTGATTTGTTAATGTTAGCCATTCTGACAGTTGTCAGGTGGTATCTCCTTGTGGTTTTGATTTGTATTTTCCTGATGATGAGTGATACTGAGCATTTTTTCCATGTGTCTGTTGGCCATCTGGAGGTCTCCTTTGGAGAAGTGTCTATTCATGTCTTTTGCCCATTTCTTCACTGAATCCTTTGTTTTTTGGGTGTTGAGTTTCAGTTCGTCATAGATGTTGGATACTAACCCTTTATCTGCTATATTGTTTGCAAATATCTCCCATTCTATTGATTGCATTGTAGTGTTGCTGATTGTTTCCTTCACTGGGCAGAGGCTTTTTATTTTGATGAGGTTCACCTCTGATTCTTTCACTCTTAGCTCTGGGAGAAAGGTATCCCTAATGTTTTATATTATTTTGTCAACACAGTGAGTTTTTCTTAAGATTAATGTCTCACATTCTCTATCTGGCATGTTACTGACCACTGTTTTGCATAGATCTCTGGCCAAGCCCGTGTCTTGTTCTTTCATGTTGGAAACCTTCCATCTAGGCATTTTGTGTAAGTCTCTGCTTTCCTCTGTGTGTTCAAAATGCAGATATCTCTCCTCGCTGCAGGCCAGTGATCTCCTTGCCTGCTGTGGACAGTGTTTGGTGCCTGAGCTGAATGTGGCACGTGTTCACTAGGTGTGCTGAGGTCTGTTTGTGAAATAAGACCTGACAGCAACTCACCAGAAAGGAGGTGCGGCAGAACTGTCTGAACCAAAGACAGGGTGTGGTTAGGGGTTTATGCAGATCTGCTGGAGAGGGGCTGACCTTACTGGGCCTGAAGCAAGCTTGGCTCAGACGGGCACTCCCATCACAACACAGGGGGGTGGGGCGTGGTGGAAGCAACTTAGACAGCCTGTGTCCCTGCTGAGCTGCTTCACTCGGGATTGTTTCTGCTGGGGGTGGGGGAGGAAATGGTGCCCTTGTTCTCAGGCAGGCATCTCCGTGGACGATGCCTCTGAGGGACGTGCTCCCGGAATCGTGAATAATCACACCCATTGTGTGTCCCCAGCGTTCTTCCGATCCCTGTTTCCAAGTTGTCTACATGGGGGTTCTGTGTCTGCCTTCTCTCCAGGATCAGTGCAGTGCCCTCCTCTCCCCAGCTGACCTTTAAAACTTTATACTTAATACCATACTGGTTGCCAAAACGCACAAAGTTGAGCCCCTGTCATTTTCTAAGCCGCTGGCCTTGGGGAAACGTTCCCGTATGTTCCCCTGTGTGTTCCTCTCTCTCTCACCCTTGTCCACAGCCATAGCTCCCTGCCCTCTGGAGCAGTACAATCTGTTTCTGAGCCGGATCTCCATACTGTCCACAGTCTCCGTGCTCTACTCTCTCAGTTGGGGAGTTCCTCTGTCAGCATTTGGGCTGCTTTTAAGAGTATGTAGGAGGATTGGGTAGTTATCTAGCTGTGTTTGTGGGATGTGAGGAGCCTAGGAATCTCCCACATTGCCTCCATCTTTCTCTCCTCTGAAGAATCCTTGCCTGTTAAGGCTCAGACAAATTTTACAAAGTCAGAGAATACTTTGTGTTTCTACACCACAAACAATCCCCCAAGTTGATAGTGTTTGTAAACGTATTATTTTATTTACAATAGCATCACAAAGAGTGACATTCATAGGATTTAACACAAGATAGAGGTCATAAGAACTTTATGAAAACTAGAGACTATTGTGCGGGAATTGTAAGAACACTAAGTGGAAAAACATCCATGTTTTTGCGTAGGAAAGCTTAACACTCCTGAGATGTCAGGGTACCTGGTGGCTCCATTGGTTAAGCTTCTGACTTTGGCTCAGGTCATGATCTCATGAATCATGGATTTGAACCCTAACAGTTTGAGCCTTGGAGTCGGCTTCAGATTCTCATATTCATTCTCTCTCTGTCTCTCTCTCGCTGTCTGTCTGTCTGTCTGTCTGTCTCTCTCTCTCTCTCTCTCGCTGTCTGTATGTGTGTGTCTCTCTCTCTTGCTGTCTGTCTGTCTCTCTCTCGCTGTCTCTCTCTCCCTCTCTCTCTCGCTGTCTGTCTGGCTCGCTGTCTGTCTAGCTCACTGTCTCTCTGTCTCTATCCCTCACAGTCCCTTTCTCTCGCTGTCTGGCTGTCTCTCGCTTGCTCGCTGTCAGTCTGTCTCTGTCGCTCGCTGTCTGTCTGTCTCACTCGCTGTCTGTCCGTCTCACTGTCTGTCTGTTTTGCTTGCTGTCTCCCTCTCGCTCGCTGTCTCTCTGTCAGTATCTCTATCTCTCTTGCTTGTTGTCTGTCTCTCACGCTCATTGTCTGTCTGTCACCCTCTCTCTGGCTCACTGTCTCTCTGTCAGGCTTGCTGTCTGTCTGGCTTGCTTGCTGTTTGTCTCACGTGCTTGTTGTCTCTTGCTTGCTTGCTGCCTGTCTCTGTCGCTCGTTGTCTGTCTCTTTCTCGCTTGCTGTCTGTCTGTCTCTCTCTCCCTGTCTGCCTCTCTTTCTCTCTCTCTCGCTGTCTTCCTCACTCTCTCTCGCTCGCTCAGTGTCTGACCATCTCTTTCTCACTTGCTCACTGTCTGGCCCTCTCCTTCTCGCTCGCTCGCTGTCTGGCTGTTTCTCTCGTCTTTCTCTCTCTGTCGCTCACTGTCTGACTGTCGGGCTCGCTCGCTGTCAGTCCGGCTGGCTGGCTCGCTGTCTATCTATCTGTCTGGCTCGCTGTTTATCAGTCTGTCTGTCTGGCTCGCTGACTGTCTCACTCGCAGTCTCTCTGTCAGTATCGCTGTCTCTCTCGCTCGTTGTCTGTATGTCTGTTTGTCTCTCATGCTCGTTGTCTGTCTCTCTCTCACTCTCTGGCTTGCTCGCTGTCTATCAGTCTCGCTCTCTCGACAGACAGACTCTATCTGTCTGTCATGCTGTCTGTCTGTCACGCTGTCTGTCTGTCTCTCTCTATCTCGCTGTCTGTCCATCCCTCTCTCGCTCACTGTCTGTCTGTCTCTATTTCTTGCAGTCCCTCTCTCTCGCTGTCTGTCTGTGTCTCTCTCTTGCTCGCTTTCCTTCTTGCTCACTTGCTTGCTTTCTGACTGTCTCTCACTCGCTCGCTGTCTGTCTCTGTCGCTTGCTCTCTGCCTGTCTCTGTCACTCACTGTCTGTCTCACTCGCACTCTGTCTCTCTGTCAGTAACGCTGTCTGTCTCTCATGCTGGTTGTCTGTCACTCTCTCACTTACCGTCTGTCTGTCTCTCGCCATCTGTCTGTCTCTGTCGCTCGCTGTCTGTCTGCCTCGCTGTCTGTCTTGTTCGCACTCTGTCAGTATTTCTCTCTCTCTCTCGTCTCTCTCTCTGTCTCGCTGTCTGTCTTGCTGTCTGTCTGTCTCTATCTCTCGCAGTCCCTCTCTCTCGCTGGTGGTCTCTCTCTCTCACTGTCTCTCTCACGCTCGCTGTCTGTCTCTCTCTCGCTCGCTGTCTGTCTCTCTCTCGCTCGCTGTCTGTCTCTCTCTCGCTCGCTGTCTGTCTATCTCTCGCTCGCTGTCTGTCTCCCTTGCTCGCTTGCTGTCTGTTGGTCTCTCTCTTGCTGTCTGTTGGTCTTTGTCGCCCGCTGTTAGTCACCGTCTGTCTGTCTGTCACCTGCCATCTGTCTGGCTCTGTTGCCCGCTGTCTGTCAGTCTCTGTGGCTTGCTGTCTGTCTTGCTCATTGACTCTGTCTCGCTCGTTGTCTCTGTCTCACTCGTTGTCTGCCTGTCTCACTTGCTGTCTGTCTGTCTTGCTGTCTGTCTCTCTGTCAGTATCGCTGTCTCTCTCGCTCATTGTCTGTCTCTCTCTCGCTCTCTGTCTCGCTCGCTCTCTGTCTCGCTGTCTGTCTCACTCGCTGTCTGTCTCACTCGCTGTCTTGCTGTCTGTCTGTCTGTCTCGCTGTCTGTCTGTCTCCATATCTCTCTGGCTCGCTGTCTGTCTGTCTTGTCTCTATCGCAGTCCCTCTCTCTTGCTGTCTTTCTGTCTCTCGCTCACTCGCTGTCTGTCTCGTTCGCTGTCAGTCTGTCGGTAGGTCTCACTAACTGTTGGTTGGTCGGTCTCGCTTGTTGTCTCTCTGTCTGGCTGTCTTTTTCTCTGGCTCTCCCTCGCTGTCCTGCTGTCTCTTTCTCTCTAGCTTCCTTGCTGTCTGGCTGTCTGATCTCCCTCGCTCACTGGTTGGCTGTCTTTTTCTCTCTAGCTTGCTCACTCGTTCTCTGGCTCTCTCTTTCTCTCTCGCTGTCTGGCTGTCTCTTTCTCTCTTGCACGCTGTCTGGCTGTTTTGTTTTCTCGCTCGCGTGATCTCAGGCTGTGTCTTTCTGTCTCACTGCCTCGCTGTCTGGCTGTCTGTGACTCTCTCGCTCGCTCAATGTCTGGCTGTCTCTTGCTCGCTCACTCGCTGTCTGCTGTCTTATTCTCTCTTGCTTGCTCACTGTCTGGCTGTCCGTTTTTCCCTAGCTTGCTCACTCTCTGGTTGTCTCTTTATCGCTCACGCACTGTCTGGCTGTCTCTTTCTCTCTTGCTCGCACAATGTCTGGCTCTCTCTTTCTCTCTCGCTCTCTGTCTGGCTGTCTCTATCTCTCTAGCTTCCTCATTATCTGGCTGTCTCTTTCTGGCTCGCTGGCTTGCTGTCTGGCTGTCTGTTTCTCTCTCGCTCGCTTGCTCTCTGGCTCTCTCTTTTTCTCTTGCTCGCTGTATGGCTGTCTCTTTCTCACTCGCGTGCTGTCTGGCTGTTTTGTTCTCTCGTTCGTGCAATCTCTGGCTGTCTCTTTCTATCTCGTTCCCTCACTGTCTGGCTGTCTCTGACTCTCTCGCTTGCTCGATGTCTGGCTATCTCTTTCTCGCTCGCTCGCTGTCTGGCTGTCTCTATCTTGCTTGCTCACTCGCTGTCTGTCTGTCTTTTTCTCGCTTGCTCGCTCGATGTCTGGCTGTCCCGTTTTCCCTTGCTCGCTCACTGTCTGGTTGTCTCTTTCTCTCTCGCTTGCTTGCTCTCTGGCTCTCTCTTCCTCTCTTGCTTGCTGTCCGGCTGTCTCTTTCTCTCTCATTCGTGCACTGTCTGGCTGTTTTGTTTTCTCGCTCATGCGATCTCTGGCTGTGTTTTTCTGTCTCACTCCCTCGCTGTCTGGCTGTCTGTGACTTTCTTGCTCGCTCAACGTCTGGTTGTCTCTTTCTCGCTTGCTCGCTGTCTGCCTGTCTTATTCTCTCTTGCTTGCTCACTGTCTGGCTGTCTGTTTTTCCCTTGCTCACTCACTCTCTGGTTGTCTCTTTCTCTCTCGCTCGCTCACTGTCTGGTTGTCCCTTTTTCCCTTGCTCGCTCACGGTCTGCCTGTCTTTTTCTCTCTTACTCGCTCGCTGTCTGGCTGTCTCTGTCTCTCTCCCTAGCTTGCTGTCCTCTCTCTCGCTCGCTGTTTCTCTCTCTCCCTCATCGACTCTCTCTCCCTCTCACTCTCGCTCGATGTCTCAGTCTCCCTCTGTGTGGCTTTCTGTCTCTCTTTCTCTCTCTCTCACTATCAGTCTCGGTTGCTATCTGTCTTGCTAGCTGACTGTCTCTTTGTCTCTTCCTCACCTGCTGTCTGGCTGTCGATTTCTCACTCGCTCGCTGTCTGGCTGTTTCTATCTCTCTCCCTCGCTGTCTGGCTGTCTCTTTCTCTCTAGCTTCCTCGCTGTCTGGTTGTCTCTTTCTCTCATGCTGGCTCGTTGTCTGACTGTCTGTTTCTCTCTGGCTTGTGTCTGGCTGTCTCTTTCTCTCTCAATTGCTGTCTGGCTGTTTCTCACTCACTCACTCGCTGTCTGGCTTTCTCTTTTTCTCTAGCTTCCTCAGTCTCTGGCTCTCTCTCTCACTCGCATGCTGTCTGTCTGTCTCTATCGCACTCGCTCGCTGTCTGCTTGTCTTTTTCTCTCTTGCTCGCTCGCTGTCTGGCTGTCCTTTTTTCCCTCGCTCGCTCCCTGTCTGGTTGTCTATTTCTCTCTAGCTTCCTAGCTGTCTGGCTGTCTCTCTCTCACTCCCTCGCTGTTTCTCTGTCTCTCCTCTCTCTATCCCTGATTCTCTTTCCTTCTCACTCTCGCTCGATGTCTCAATCTCCCTCTGTGTCGCTCTCTGTCTCTCTTTTGGTCTCTCTCTCGCTATTGGTCTCGGTTGCTATCTGTCTCTCTAGCTGACTGTCTATTTGTCTCTTGCTCACCTGCTGTCTGGCTGTCTATTTCTCACTCGCTCGCTTGCTGTCTGGCTGTCTCTCTCATGCTGGGTCACTGTCTGACTGTTTCTCTCTGGCTTGTGTCTGGCTGTCTCTTTCTTGCTCACTTGCTCGTGTCTGGCTGTCTCTCCCTTGCTCCCTCGCTGTCTGGCTGTCTTTTTGTCGTTCGCTCGCTGTTGACTGTCTCTTTCTCTCTTGCTCTCTCGCTGTCTGGCTGTCTCTTTCTCTCTCGCTTCCTCACTGTCTGGTTGTCTCTTCTCTCTCGCTCGCACGCCATCTGGCTGTCTCGTTCTCGTTCACTCGCTCGTGTCTGGCTGTCTCTCCCTCGCTCCCTCGCTGTCTGGCTGTCTTTGTCTTTCGCTCGCTGTTGACTGTCTCTTTCTCTCTCGCTCTCTCGCTGTCTGGCTGTCTCTTCTCTCTCACTCGCACGCCATCTGGCTGTCTCTTTCTCTCTCGTGTGCTCACTGTCTGGCTGTCTCTTTCTCGCTTGCGTGCTCACTGTCTGGCTGTCTCTGTTGCTTGCTGGCTGGCTGTCTCACTCGCTGTTTGTCTCCCTCTCTCTCGCTGTCTGTCTCTCTGTCAGTATCTCTGTCTCTCTTGCTTGTTGTCTGTCTGTCTCTCACACTCGTTGTCTTTCTGTCTGTCTCTCTGTATCACTTGCTGTTGGTCTCGCTCGATGGCCGTCTCTCGATCTCGCTCACTTGCTCGTCTCTCGCTCGCTCACTGTCTCTATCTCTATCTCCCTCTCTCTTGCTGTCTGTCTTTCTGTCTCGCTGTCTATTTGTCTGTCTATCTCTCACAGTCCTTCTCTCTCGCTGTCTGTCTGTCTCTC
This sequence comes from Helogale parvula, assembly GCA_004023845.1. Classification (NCBI taxonomy): domain Eukaryota; kingdom Metazoa; phylum Chordata; class Mammalia; order Carnivora; family Herpestidae; genus Helogale; species Helogale parvula. The sequence continues at coordinate 11,716 of PJEM01019950.1, forward strand.
TCTTTATAGCAGTCTGTCTCTCTCTCTCACTATCTGTCTGTCTCTCTCTTGCTGTCTGGCTCGCTGGCTCGCTTGCTGTCGGGCTCTTTCTTGCTCACTCGCTGTCTGTCTGTATCGCTCGCTGTCTGTTTCTGTCGCTCACTGACTGTTCGTCTCTGTCGCTCGCTATCTGTCTCACTAGCTGTCTGTCCTGCTCGCTGGTTGTCTGTCTCTTGCTCGCTGTCTCTCTCGCTCGCAGTCTGTCTCTCTTTCTGTCTATCTTCCTCTCCCTCTCTCTCACTGTTTGTCTCTCTCTTTCTCTCTCTCTCCCCCCTCTCTCTCCCTCCCTCTCTCTCTCTCTCTCTCTCTCTCTCGCTCTCTCGCTCTCTCGCTGTCTCTCTCTCCCTCACTCTCGCTGTCTGTCTCTCTCTCTCTCTCTCTCATTGTCTATCTCTCTCCCTCTCTCTCGCTGTCTATCTCTCTCCCTCTCTCTCGCTGTCTCTCTCTTGTTGTCTGGCTGCCTCGCTCACTCACTTGCTGTCTGGCTGCCTTGCTCGCTCGCTGTCTCTGTCGCTCGCTGTCTACCTGTCTAGCTTGGTGTCCCTCTATCTCTGACTCTCTCTCTCTGTCTCCCTCTGGCTAGCTTGCTGTCTCTCTCCCTCTCTCTCTCCCTCTTGCTTACTGTCTTTCTCCCTCTTGCTTGCAGTCTGTCTCCCTCTCGCTCATGGTCAGTCTCCCTGTCTGTCAGAGTCTCTGTCTCTCTCGCTGTCTGTCTGTCTCTCTCTCACTGTCTGTCTCTGTCTTGCTTTCTGTCTTGTCTCTCTTTCTGTCTATCTTCCTCTCTCTCTCTCTCTCTCTCTCTCTCACTCTCACTGTTTGTCTCTCTCTCTCTCTTTCTCTCTTGATGTCTGTATCCATCTCTCTCTCGCTGTCCTCTCTCTCCCTCTCTCTCACTGTCTTTCTCTCTTCCTCTCCTCACTGTATCTCTCTTGCTGTCTGTCTGCCTCGCTCGCTCGCTTGCTGTCTGGCTGTCTCTTTTGCTCTCTTGTTGTCTGTCTCCCTCTGGCTCACTCTCTGTCTCCCTCTCCCTTGCTATCTGTCTCTCTGTCTGTCAGTATCTGTTTCTCTCTCTCTCTCGCTGTCTATCTCTCTGTCTGTCAGTATCTCTTTCGCTCTCACTCATTGTCTGTCTCTCATGCTTGTTGTCTCTCTGTCTCGCTCGCTGTCTCTCTGTTTGTCTCGATCAATCGCTCTGTCTGTCTCTCTCGCTGTCTGACTGTTTCCCTCACTGTCTGTGTCTCTCTTGTTATCTAACTGTCTTGCTGTCTATCTTCCTGCCTCTCTCTCTCTCCTCCCTCTCTCTCAGTCTCTCTCTCTCTCACTTTCTATCTCGCTGTCTCTCTCTCTCTCCCTCTGTCTCACTGTCTGTCTATTTTTCTGTGTCTATCTCTCACAGTCCTTCTCTCGCTGTCTGTCCTTCTCTTTATAGCTGTGTGTCGGTCTCTCTCTTGCTCGCTGTCTGTCTCGGTCGCTCACTTGCTGTCGGGCTGTCTTTTTCTCGCTTACTCGCTGTCTCTGTCGCTCGCTGTCTGTCTGTCATTCGCTGACTGTTCGTTTCTGCCGCTCGCTGTCTGTCTCTGTTGCTCGCTGGCTGTCTCGCTCACTGTTTGTCTCCCTCTCTCTCGCTGTCTGTCTGTCAGTATCTCTGTCTCTCTCGCTTGTGTCTATCTGTCTATCATGCTCGTTGTCTTTCTGTCTGTCTCTGTCTCACTCACGATACATCTTGCTTGTGGTCTGTCCCTCTCGTTCGATGGCTGTCTGTCTGTCTCGCTCGATCACTCATCTCTCGCTCGCTCGCTGTCTCTATCTCCCTCTCTCTTGCTGTCTGTCTTTCTGTCTCACTGTCTATTTGTCTATGTCTATCTCTCACTATCCTCTCTTGCTGTCTGTCTGTCTCTCCCTTTATAACTGTCTGTCTCTCGCTATCTGTCTGTCTCTCTCTTGCTCACTGTCTGGCTTGCTCGCTCGCTGTTGGGCTGTCTCTTTCTCTCTCACTCACTCACTGTCTGTCTCTGACACTTGCTGTCTGTCTCTGTCGTTCGCTGACTGTTTGTCTGTCGCTCACCGTCTGTCCATCTCTGTCACTCGCTATCTGTGTGTCAAACCAGCTCGCTGTTTGTCTGTTGGTCTCACTCGCTGTCTGTCTCGCATGCTGGTTGTCTCTCTCCCTCACTCGCTGTCTCTCTCCCTCGCTCGGTGTGTCTCTCCCTCTCACTCGCTGTCTGTCTCTCTGTCAGTATCTCTTTCGTTCTCGCTCTTTGTCTCTCACGCTCATTGTCTCTCTGTCTCGCTTACTGTTTCTCTGTTGGTCTCAATCAATCGCTGTCTGTCTGTCTCAATCAATCGCTGTCTGTCTCTCTCACTGTCTGTTTCTCTCGCTGTCTGTCTCTCTCGTGTGGTCTGTCTGTCTCGCTGTCTATCTTCCTCCCTCTCTCTCTCTCTCTCTCTCTCACTCTCACTGTTTGTCTCTCTTTCTCTCTCCCTCACTCTCGCTGTCTCTCTATCTCTCTCTCTCGCTCGCTCGTTGTCTCTCTCCCCCTCCCTCCCTCCCTCTCTCTCTCTCTCTCTCTCTCTCTCTCTCTCTCTCTCTCTCTCTCGCTGTTGCTGTCTGTCTAACTCACTCACTCGCTTGCTGTCTGGCTGTCTCTTTCACTGTCTATCTGTCTCTTTCCCTCGCTGTCAACTTGTCTCACTTGGTGTTCCTCTTTCTCTGTCTCTCTCTCTCTGTCTCTTGCTTGATCGCTTGCTGTCGGGCTGTCTCTTTCTTGCTCCCTCGCTGTCTGTCTCTGTCGCTCGCTGTCTGCCTGTCTCGATTGGTGTTGCTCTCTGTCTCTCTCTGTGTCCCTCTGGCTCGCTCGCTGTCTGTGTCCCTCTGGCTCG